>JAQIVE010003321.1:0-17083 GCA_034698285.1 Sminthurinus bimaculatus | reverse complement strand
CATGAGGAAAACATTGTAGTGACTGAAGTAAATAGGTCCCCATGCCCCATTCGAGATATTATAAAAAAATAAAAAACACATAGCATTATAATTTTCGTTTTACCTCTTAACTCAGCAATATCAAGGTTGTTATTATTCTCGACAAAATTCTCCCAAATAAATTCCAAATTAGAAAGATAAGATGTCTTCAAATTTCCACTTTTTAAAAGTCCGTCAATGTCGATGTTGGAGTCGGCTTTCAGAAATGGGAAAAACTTCTTGGGGCAGGTATAATCTTTTCCAAGTTTTAAAATTGGAAGAGCCTTGTGGAATTTTCGTATGGTTTCAGCAAATGAGAGAAAACTTGTGACATTAAACAAAACGAGGTTTTTCAACTTTGGGAACATCTGGAGAAGCTTCTCTGTGTCAGGAGGACAAGCTTGAGCACTGTTTATCATAATCGTTTCAACGGTTGGAACTTTTTGAACGATTGGAAAATATGTTTGCCAGGAACTGGATGCTTCAGTTTTCCTGGAGAGCTCAATTGACAGCGATTTTAGTTTTGGAAAGTTGACGGAGAATGAAGACCCTTCAGGGAAGAAAGACCTAGTCGAATCCATGACAACTTTGAAGTCAATATGCTGAACATTTTCAAAGACGGGGAGATTTACAGAGTCATCAAGAGGGACGTTTTGGAAATTCTCAATTTTCAAAATAGACTTTCGACAATATGATTTGAGTTTGGAGAACATCTGGGTTGAGTTATCTGCTTTAATTTTGATCACCTTTAAATTCTTTGCTCCTTTAGACAGATACCGAAGGATTTCTCCGTTAGTATTTGTTTTCCAATCACAATTTAATGTCAGCCAGGTCAATTGATCAAGTTTTAAAGCTTTCCCTTTAGTTTCCTTTCCCACCTTCAAATCATGTCCAAGTGTTAAAACTAGCTCTTCAATATTTACTGCTTTATTCACGAGAATTTCCACTAGTTGCTTCAAGGCTACGTTACTTCTTACATTCAAATTGAGGTAGCTGTACGAGCCTCTAAACTGGGAAAAGAACCTCCGGGCGCAATCAGTGTTGATATTTCCATCAAAAACAAATCTAGTACAGGGAAAGCTTGTCGATGTTCCAAAGAGCTCAGTGAACATATCCAAAGTTTTCCAGTTGCAGCGAGAAAGACGGAAAGGACTTGAAGTTGTCCTCGAGAACCTCAACGTCAGATGCCTAGCTACTAACATTTCAGAAACGGTTTTGTTCCAGTTAGTGTTGACCAAACGACAAGGGAGCAATTCCGGAATAGATAGGTAGCCAAATATACTCTTAGACAACTGAAAATAATATAAAAAAAGTACATATATACCATTTCTTATTAACGATGAAGAAAACAAAAGATCTTACAGCTCTTTAAACTAAATGTAGATGGTTCTACGTTTTGAATTTTCTCTATTAGCATTTATCATGGGAAACAATATTCAAAATTTTGAAATGCATAATATAAGAGCAATGTGTTTACAAATTGTGAAGACAATTAGCCGGAGTTCAAAATGTACTCACCAAATGGTTCCCGAACACCTTTTTTTCTAGTTGTGCTACCTCATCTTCCAAACTGTCCATGTCCTGAGATGCTTGCTCAACATCTTCCACCTCATCTTTCATCTTTTGGATATTCTTCTTATCAACCTTCCAGGACTTTAGATGAGACAAGACTGGATCTAACTATATTTTGTTTCAAGAAACAAGAAATGTTTTTACATTTTTTAGATAAAGAAAGACCATACTTAATAATTTAAAAGGCAACAATCAATATTATGCAAAACTATAAGTGCTTAAGCATAATAGATACGTATGAACGTTGTGGTCATTCCAAATTAGACTTACTTCGTCCAAATCAAATGACAATTTATAAAATTCATCCATAAAGTTGACCCATGAATTTTTGAGCTGATCAGCATTCGCTAATATAGTAGAAACTTCACGACACAAAAAAATACAAAATGATGGTATTTGTTATTTGTTACTGCACATTACATATTATTAGGCAATTCTTTTAATTAATTCAACGAACGTACATCATATACATACACACACATATGCACATACAACATGAGTGCAGTTAAGACCAACCAGGAGAATTTGGCTGGTTCCCAGCCGAAAACGGCTTGTGTGCCCATTGTCAAGCCAGATATGGCTGGTTTTTTGTTTACCAGCCAAATTTGGCTGGTCTTAATTCATCGATCAGCGAACAGCCGTTTCTGGCTGGGAACCAGCCGAATTCCCCTGGTTGGTCTTGACTGAAGTATAAGAATGAAATGCAAAGTACAAAAGTGGTTTACTCCATTATAATATTATTGTAGTTCAAAGTAGATACATATTCATAGAAAATAAAAGAATAAAAGTTTGTAATATCCTGAATTCTTACCATTTTTTCCTTTCTTTGACATGGGCTCATCCTCTGAATCTTCTCGTTCTCGACCTTCCATTGTAAAAAGCTGTCTGATGAATGACGAACTCTGATTTACAATTTTCAATAACTTTTACACACTTAACTAATATTTAATGATTAAGAATTTCAGAGCAGCCAAATATTGAACATGCAACTAGATAACTAGATACTCAAAAACGATTATTGTGCACTCCGTGGAAATAACTATTCTTTGTTTTAACACAAATTGAAATAAGTAACTTAACTTAAAAGTAAGGTTAAAACTTCAAAACTGAGAGTTTGCAGCAGCATTTCCCCTTCCCTTTGAGATTTTGATTTTCAGAAAATATGTATTACAATACAAACAAATTACGGGCCAAGGAAACTGTATTTAACTGTATCCTTGACCCGTAATTTGGTTGTATTGTAATACATATTTTCTGAAAATCAAAATCTCAAAGGGAAGGGGAAATACTGAAGTATACACACATTATTAACATTTTATAAGCCATGAAACATGCCTAATTATGACCTTATATTGTCCCTATTACTTACAGGGTTATATAAACCAGGTCCTGCGTTGCAGTTTTCAACATTGGCCTTCCAAAGTCCCGAAATCGACAAGGATTGTTTCAGTGTTAAAGTTGAAGATACATCAGAATGGTGTTTCGTTTTCTTATGCGATATTTCATAAATAATGAAAAGACAATCGATCGTTTAGCAAATTCCTACCCCATGAGACGAGCCGCTCAATGGACTATATACCTGTTTCAAAAGGGCAAAGAAGCATCAGAAACTGGAGCTATAAAGGATGCTAAAGTAAAAGCTATTGAATACACAAAAGTTCTTGGTAAAGAAGTTAGAAAAGAATGGGAGAAAGTGAAAAAACCTTAACTTTTTCGTTCGTATCTTTATTTTCGCCCTTATTTTTCTCTTTTCATTGTATACTCAAGTAAAATCAGAGGATATGTTAAAATATGTGTGTATATTTTAATGTTAAATACGTAGTACGTACCAGTGTACATTTCTATATATATTATGTATGATTATCCTCTGAATTAGATGCCTATTTAGAAATTTAGTAGGTGGAATCACAGCAACATTGTGAACAATATTATTATGTTGTTGAATTGTAAAGTCTTCATGACTTCCCGTACACATTTCTATTACATTGTATCTAGTTCCTGTAAAAACTAAAGTATACAAGGGTTTCACTGTAATAAAAACAGATGTACACCTATTTTAGAACTCTTTTTATCACGTCGTTTAGAAAGGTCAACATTTCAGTCATGAAATTTTGCGAAACACTACGATACGAAAAATGATTATATTATGTACTTATTACTTGTTTAAACGCAGATACATAAATGTAATATCAATCAGATTTTAATACCCTCATGCATGCTATTAAAATTTGATTGATACTATGTACTATAAAATTGACATGTACTACACTGTACATGTTATATACCTCGTGAAATAATGTTTATATCGTAGGACTGATTACAGCTAGAAAAGTACGGATTATATTATACACAATTTTAATACCGTTGTGACGAGATTGCAAAACACACACAAAAGTTTTAGACTATATTTAATTATTATGATCTGTCTGTAACGACCATCCATATTATTATAACACGAACCGAACAACAAAATAACGTCACACTCAAAAAACCGTTGCTGTGGTTGTACATTGTATTGTACATACGATACACATTAACGATACGGCATATTTACCTGAATTAGTCAACATGAAATAAAAACAGTTTAATTATTGTATTGTTATAAATAACAGAGCAATTATATGTGATGAACCAGTCATTGAATAATGTTAATGATAAGGTTATTCAAATGGATTTAATAAATTGCTACAGTGTAAGCATAAAGTAAATTTATTTAAACTAGATATTTACCAAAATATTGTCTTTTTCCACTGCAACTGTATCCTATCGTTTTATTTGCCGTTTATGTGCCATAAATATTAGCTTTCTCAACGGTATAACACCATGATTTTTGTTTTAGGTGCTACCAATGCTTTTTTACCCGTTCGTCTTTACAACTTACGGCTACAAGTCCTCGCTCTTGATAAGAACTACTATTTTTTATGCTATAATATTATGACGTATAGTACGTATTTCATTGCATGCTGATTGACCATGATAATGAACTTGAGTGATAGGCTTGGGGAATAGACAATCGGAACTGCATAATACATGTGTATGCTCATCGAAGATCGATTAAAGTAGGATGTTAGATCTAGTATACATGTAAAATGTAGAAATACATGAACTATGATTATGATAATTATGTATGCTGTCTTGTATTTTCCGAGAATTGATTATTGTTAGGTCTAATTAGTCTGTCGTGCGCTGCACTCATCAGAAAACATGTGTTTTCTTGTCACACATAATATAATCCACCGTCTGACCTTCATAAAAAAGTTATTATTTATGCATTCATATATTATGTATTATGTACAACATAAAAAATCTTGTAATTTTCCACTTTACTCAATAGGGAAAAGAGAGCCTTTCTATTCGGGATCAGTTGTTCTTCGGGGATTGTATTATCTATTAGCATATCCGCCGAATCGGTTCACAACATTGGAAGTATGCAAAAGACGTTTTAACTATGATGAAAGTGAAAACATAAGTAAAATTTTCGGTATAATATTGTAGATACGTTTGTATGTATTTTGAACTTAAAAGGCAGGCTGTGTTGGTTTTTCATATAAGTAATACAAACAAGGAATAGTACAGAATTTACAAAAGTAAAGCGTATTACGTGGTGTTTTCTCATTTTCTCCACATGTGAATGAACTTGCAAACGACTTTGATTCTGACACTTGAGAATTTCATTGTAGTTTTATTTTCTTTAAGATTGGCATTTTACTGACAGCCTCACAAGTTTTCTAGACTACATGATGTTCATATTGCTATTATATGTCTTTTTATTTATATAAGTTGTAAGGTTAGCTTAATTTCATATGCATAATATGAAAGCGCAATCAGAGCTCACTACTTGTAATTTCTCTGTATTTAATAGGAATATTATTGTACAGGAATAAGACGCACCTACTTACTTACGTCATAGGTCATAGTATTAGTCTTGCCAACATGTTAATCAAATACATAAGTATAGTTTATAATGACAAAATTAGTCACAGGAAATAAAAGAGGAAGGTCATGAGTCATGAGTCATAATGACATTTTTGTAAGGTACAAACGGAAGATCCTGTAAATGTAAATGTTTACCATACCGATTAATCAATGAGCATTGATCATTAAAACTATAATGTACACCAAAATCATTATTGTGAAATTTCTACATATTATATCAATTTATTGCATCATTATCATAAATCATAGACATCACAAAAGTTCCGTATCGCACTGTATGCATTGTGAATTACATTTGATGATGATGGGCTTCTTTTCCTTCATATACACTCCGTTTCTGTTTCCCCCGCTATTTTATTTAGGGTATACAGTATACACCATACCGTTCTCCAGAGAGAATAGTTTTTGCATTGAGAATTCACCCAGACCAAGACACAAAAGGATGGAACATAAAAAATGCCAACGTTGAACAAAAGGTATAATCCTTGACTCATTGTCTGAGGTGTGAGTAGAATGTTGTTTTGTCCTTTGGCTTTGCGTTTACACTAAAACGTATGGAGTACAGAATATTATCCATCCAATCCAATGCTGCATTTGAATATGGGGAAATGCTCTGGAATAAATTGTATATAAGGAGTTGGAATTTGGATGTCAATCATCGCAGAACAGAGGAGTTGTCAGTCCTGGGACAATGTCTTAATATCCTTTACACTCTATACTATTCGACTCATCAATCAGTGTATACAAAGGAGAAAAGTCACCATCATCATTGTTCTCAATTTCTCTTGTCTGCTGATTATTCAATCAAAATTCCAAATCCACGTATTTTTCAAAACCTTGTACAAAAATCCAATTTCAATTTCCAGCTTTCCAAAATTCCAAAAAAAAACAGGTACATTTTCCCCAAGTGTCACTGCATCTAACTTTCTATTTAATTTTATGATCAGTTTTTAAACCAGTTTTTGCAATCCATTTTGTTTCATTTCATCTTGATTTTCTAATTTACAGCCACAAAATAAAGTAACTTGAAACATGAGGATCAAAATTGAAGCAGCAGTGACTCTACAGTTGCTGACTATATTTCAACTTTGGAACTTGATTGCTGCCAACAATGTGTTCAATAGTGATCCCTTTGATAGACCACATATTTCTGGATTCGATGTATGTACATATTCAACCTTTACATAGCCTTATAAAATAATCTTAAAAACACGAAGTATTTCATTTTCCTGTAAAGTTTGAGATTTTTGTGTAACTTTCACAAGAAATAAATGAAAGTGAAAGTGGTTTTTTTTCTTTCTGTATTTCTTAGCTTTCTGAGCACGTTCCAGGCGAACCTTTCTCCCCATTGGATTACCAAAATGCTGCAACTCTTTGTAGGTTTTACACTTTACAAAATATCGAATATTATTGTCTGATGAAAGCTAAAAAACAATAAAGGAACACAATGATGCAGTGATTGTCTATATAAACTGTGCTTTTCATAAACTGTTTTCAGCCGACATGTCTCCCCCAGAAGATCGCTACGATCCCATCGAGCTAGCTGGCTTGTTTGAAGGGGATATTATTTTATCGGCCACCAACATGAAGCGCAACAATGACTCGGAGTCTCCCGAAGGACTGGAACGAAATGCGATTATTCTGGACAAGCAAAAATGGATTGGAGGCATCATTCCTTACTTCATATCTGGACAATTCAGTAAGTCTCATTTTTTTAAATAGAAGGAAAAAAAGTTAAGAATAAATTCACCGCAATATAGACTTATTATCTACAGTATATATTATACATTTTTCTTTTTTTTCTGTCTTTCTAAAACTGTAGACGCGGTTGAGCGAAGTGTGATTGCCCGAGCCTTTTTGGAATACCACAACAAAACTTGCATCCTCTTCCGACCCAAAACCACCGAAGTTGACTACATTCACATCATGAAGGGAAACGGCTGCAGCTCCAACGTGGGCAGAACTGGAGGTCCACAGGCAGTGACTCTCGGAGAAGGTACACAAGAAACATTCTTCATGTAGCACCCATTAGTATTTAGTACAATTTAATTCGACTTGTTGTTGTAGTCAGTAAATAATGGTAAAAATGGTTGTTCTATGTTTCCAAAGGTTGTGTTTATCCTGGAATAGCTATTCACGAATTGATGCACGCCGTTGGATTTTGGCATGAGCAAAGTCGATTTGATCGAGATGATCATGTCAACATTTATTTCAACAATATTCAGCCAGGTAAGCATAAATCTCGTGAAACGGAAAACTAAAACAGTAGTTTTTTGTATTTCATTTCATTTGAGTGCTATTTTGTCTTCGTATGACCAGGTATGGAGTTTAACTTTCGAAAATACAGTTGGAAGGATATTCAAAATCTCAGCGTCCCCTACGATACTGCCTCTGTCATGTAAGTGAACCACAGTTACAGGTTTAATGGATAAAGTTGTTTTTATTTTTGAGTGATTAACCTTGTACTTAATTATTGAATTTTGAACTGAAGGCATTATGGACCCTACGCCTTTGCAAAAGATCGAAGATATGCCACCATTTTGCCCAAGAATCCAAATGATCGAATGGGACAGCGCGACGGATTCTCTCCAGTGAGAAGTCTTTTTAGCTATATGTAATGGTTGCCATGTCCTTTTCAGTGCTTTTTACAAAAACTGAAAAGAATTTTTTGTGTTTCTTTGCTGAATATTATAGAAAGATATTATGAAGATTAATCGGCTGTACAACTGTGATAAAACTGCTGCAGTGGCCACTACTGCATCTCCTCCTCCTGCCCAAGGATCCGCGACTGGTGACTCGAATCCTGCTCCCGAAACAGTCGACCCGGCAACCACAAACACCACAACAGCCACCAACACCACCGCTTGTAATTACAGTTCTTTTGATTTTTTTCAATTTATAACCTGCATATCTGAAAGCGATAAAAGAAATGGGAATTATTGTCCACATCGCCATCAATTTTATTTTATTTGTCATTGTCAGCTCGATGCGTGGACCAAAATAGATTTTGTGCAAAATGGAGCAATAGAGGTGAGTGCACTAGGAATCCAGCTTGGATGAGTATCAACTGCAGGATGTCATGCGGTAGATGCGGTGAGTTTATCATTTTAAATTTTACATCCTTGATTTATGAATCTCCATGCAATAAGCTTCGTTTTTAGTGTTTTTTTCAGTGCAAACTAAGCAGTGACTGTGAAGATTTTTTCCGAACAATGTTTTTTTTTATTAATTGGTAGATACTCCCTGTTCGGACGTAAATAAGTATTGTCCTCAATGGGCTGCTTCTGGAGAGTGTGATAGAAATCCAGACTACATGAAATCGTATTGTGCCAAATCATGCGGTAGCTGCGTTTCTACGGGTATGCAATCTCTTCATTGATCATTGCATATTATGTGTCTCATTTTGTTTTCTTGATACAACATATTAAGCATACTTTTTGTCTAATAATGCAGAGCCAGTTTCACAATCAGAAGGCGCCCCGGCATTGACCCTCCCTCCCTGTGAAGACAACAACAAGTATTGTGAGACCTGGGCAAAAGATGGACAGTGTCAGAAGAATCCCAAGTGGATGTTTCAAAACTGTGCCAAGTCTTGTAAAGCGTGTGTGAGTCAGGCCGGAGTCAGTATTCAAAATGCCATCAACAACAATAACAACTAGAAAAATTAACGTCCAAGGTGGAAAATGAAAAACACTGTAGAAATAGATTGTAGATATATGCACGAACAAATAACTAATGTCGGACGCTGACAGAGACGAAAGAGACAACAACTATCTAGATATAAAAGTATAGTGTTTTTACTTGTTACTACACATACATAAATTATATTATTATATAGCGGATAGAAGATAGAGATAATTTATACTGCAAGTTCATGAGTTCTATAGTTGAACTTAAACCATTTTGTACAAAATTATAGACCCCGTGTTTACAACTTACCCTATTTTATAAAAAAATAAAAGCAGGAATGGTAGCAAGAAAATGCAAGCTTCATTTATTTATCATTTAAAATAATGTGTACTTAAGTAACATGGTTTCAGAATTCGTTACTTAGTGAAATAAACAAAAAGACTTGTTAGTGACAAAATGAATACTTAAATACTTACATAATATGTGTAGTGTATGCATCATTTTATTGTTTTTGCAAATATATTTCAAGGCAGTACCTTTTAGAATAAAGTATTGATATTTTGGTTCGATGCGTTTGGAAAAGGCGAAACGTCTTTCTCCAGAGCATATAGAAAGTCTCCTACAAAACGTTGCCTTTTATTGTCAGGATCACACGGGGCGTATGTTGCAGGAAGATTTTGTCTGTGAAAAATTTGAGTAAAAAAGTCATCGATGCCGTAGAGGAGTAAAAATAGAAAATAGTGTAACTTATAAAATATAAAACTTATAACTTACCCTTGAACTTGTAGACACTTGTTGAGTTTGTAGGAGCGAATAAGGAACTCATTTTCAGCTCCTGGGACGGGATCGAGAAGGACAAAGTTTTTCTCGGGGAAAATGGACAGAGGATTGATCGTCAAGGAATTGAATGTTGCTTGATGCGAGACCAGCCAAAATAATTGTGATTGCTCTATAGATGTGGGATGATGAGAAGGAATTTATTTTACAAATTATGCACAACATGTTATCGAATTTTTCACCCTTGTATGGCAGTGAATGCTATGCATGGAACTGTTTAAAAAAACGTTTTACCTTGAGCTGAAAGCTGAGTCGGTGTCGCTGTGTTATTTCCAATATAGAGAGCATCAAAACACTGGAGTTCGAATTTGGTAATGTCAAACTTTTCTGTCGTAATGTTTCCAGCTCGGAGGCCAACTTGACGGTAGGCCGGTTTGTTGGCTGTCAGGTACTGGAAAATTATGAAGTTGTGTACTCTATATTGTCATTTTTTTTTACTGTTTTTAAAATTCCATTAAAAGTGGTAGCTATCAGTGTATTTCACACAATTTATAAACTTAAATGTATTTTTTATAAGTCGGTACCAAGTCGGTTTCCCGGTTTCCAATAACATATGTGGCACCATGGTCAAGCACATTTGCGCCAGTCACATTGTCGGCGTTGGCTTTGGCACTAGCGATAAAAAGACAAAACGAAAGGATAGCCGTCAACATTTTTGACTGTTTTCCAACTTCAGAAAAAAAACGAAAAGTCGAAACTGATGGAAACACGTAAACTACAAATGAGACGAGTCCTTGCTTCAACAGGTTAACATTTAATAAGGGTTTCAAAGATAAACTTTGAATGAAATGGAGCAATTTCCTTCTATTTTGCCTTCCAATCCTGTTATCTGTATGTACGTACATTTTGTACATAGCATGTAAATGAATGTACTATTATTGTTGATAAATTATACAAGCCTCAAGTTTTTCCGTATGGGGCCGAACGCTGGTGGTATAAAGACAATATGAATTAAAAATACTGTCAGTTACTGATTACCTTTGTCCCCGCATAATACATTATGTTATCTAGTTAGCGACCGAATGGATAGTTTGTTGTGTGTGATTGGAATGAATTACACTATACTTATTTATTATGGCGATAAAAACACAGTAACCTCCCAGAGCCCCGTGGGGCGATACTACTGCGGAAGCAGGTTGCATCAATTTTTATTTGTAAACACTGGCCATTAGAAAGAGAAGAAACTAGAAGTGCATTAGTATAATACCTAAATTCAAGTTACTACTGTAATTAGTAATTATTCTGCTCCCAATCTATGTTCCCCTCTTGTACTCTATTATTTCATATAGATCTAATTATTTGTTCACCAACACCATGCACCCAACAACTTTTTCGAATACATCCAGTTAATTGAATGCTTGTACTTCAATTACGTCAATTAACATTGGTTAATCGTCGTGGACACGCTAAAATATACCTATTGTAAGCAAGTATGAAGTATTGGAGGGAAAAAAATGTCAATGCCCATCTTCCCAATCAATTCTTTTCAATTTATCAGTGACTAATTCGCCAGTAATTCGCGTTTATTTAGTTACTCACAATTTTGATTATACTAATGCTATATAATATTTGATATTATTTGTAATGCCTGTTTAAGGAAAATCGATTCAACTTTACAATACACATTATACACACATATGTACATGTGTGTAATTGGTTTGAGCCTAATCGTAATATAATCATGAATTTCAGCTTTATCTCTTTCGCAACGATGGATGATGTCTTTACAGTATTGTTTATTGATTTTATGGGAGTTTCCCAGTTTGGAGCTGGCAGACGGCAGAAAAACTATTGTACATATGCACAGTCTTTTATCCAATTTTCAGTCTTATGGATGTCCCAGATTCAACATACCCTACATTAGGCAGCTGAACTGAAGAATACATGTTGTGACGAACAGTCAACGTGCTTTAACCGACAACGGCATTCGAGTTTCAGTCCAGAATGCCGGCGGGCACAAAGACACCAGGGATGAATATTGGGGGTGACCACTGCTTACAGTGGTTATTGGTCTACTTAAAAATCGTTTATTATGGCGGTGTGTCTCCCTTCTGCGTGTGTTTTGACGAGGTCAACCAACGCTTTGTTCTCCATTCGAACACTTTTCAGTATGTGAGTATGATTCAAGAATTAATTTAGAGGGTAGCACAATAAATTAGTCAAATAATTTGCATACATACATACTGAATTGTTCCAAATAGTAGGAATGTGCTACTATTTATGTATTTTGACCATACAGAGTATGTACAATCAAACGGAAATTTCTATGGCATGTTCTATGTGCTACTATTTGTAAAAATTCGGTACATACCTTATTTTCTAAAACCGACTAGCTTGACCTTTCAGTCTTTCTTATTAGGCTTGGTCGTGCATTGTGAGGACATTGTCAGTCGTTGGCAGTTTAGCGTATCTCAAGTTTGAAAGTCCGGATGATAAGAGGAGGTCAACAGAGTCCTACTTTAATTTTGCACATCAGGCGACCATGTTTTTCGCAAACTGTGTAAACCTTCACACTCTGAGCAAGGGAGAAAAGTTTTTAAACTTATTTAACTCGGTTTGGAACAACCCATCAGCGTCCATACAACAGCCCTTCTATGATCGTTTAAAAGTGAATAAAGAACACGACTCTTCAACCGGAAGTCAATTAGGCAGAATCTATCGGCATTGTCGGTCGGTATGTTTTAAACAGTCTTTAGCTTTTATATTTTCCTGCAATAATTATAAACATCAGTAATCAAACAATGTGAAATGTGAACTAATTTTTTTTATAAATCAAGTTTTTTGACATTTTCGGTTTGTATTTAGACAAAATTTCTAATGATAGCCATTTCGACTTTCTGGCTCTTTTGTCTATCAACACTATATTTCGAACTAGTGGTCAAGGGTGAGGGGGATATGCATAAAACCGTCTTGGTACAAAAGAACCTAGTCAACGCTTTGCTCAGAGGTCCATTCAAACAGTGGCAGATTAATAGTTTCAAGGATGTCAACTGGGTTCATTGCACAATATTCCTGGTAATCCAACATTACATGACAGTCATGACGATGGGAACCCTCGTCTACTTGACCTCAGTCTGTTTTTACGGCCAATTCGTCCGCGAGTTCATACAAGCTAACGCTGAAAATGATTCCTCGGGAAAGGTTAAGACACATTTAAAACCATGCTTTAAAACTTAAACTTTTTCCTTTCGATCAAAAGATAGCAAAAATTGTCAGTGTTTGGTATTATGTACTGATGTTGAAGAATTTAATGCTGGCAGTTTTTAGGTCGATTTGCGCATTTGCAAAAGGTCGTCAGAAGTTTGAACGACGTCATGTCGGGACATCTTTTCATCGCCATTTTCGGCAACCTTCCCTTTTACATCTGGAGCGTCTCCAACGACCTTCTGCCCAACGATTTTGGGTTTTCACAAGCGCGCAGCCTATACTTCCTTTGTAATCACGTATTTTTAGTTGGCTACGCTGGATTTAGTTTTAAAAAGGTGACCATACCGTTCGACCATTTTATTTTGCACGCGTGTTGTGTGCTGTATGAGCGTACAAGATGAAATTTTTAGTTTTAGTTGTTGATTGGAGAAAATTTGATGATATTGTTTAAATGTTCTAGTTGGGAGATTCAGTAAAACAATGGATGTATCAGCCCAAAAATTTGTCATCCATGAGTCACACAGAGTTAACTTCGATGGTCCTGCAGGTAAATTCGGGTCATGACATGGGTCTATCCATCTTTGGAGTGTACAATGTTGACCAAAGTCTTTTGGTTGCCGTCGTTAGTACAATGCTGACATATTCAGTCATCGTCGTTCAAGTCAAATCCGGATGAATAAAGGAGAAATGAGGCTTTTCAAAACCATAAAAATTATTTACTAATTGTTTATTTGCATCGTTTATAAAAAATATTGTAAACGTTACGAATATTTGCTTCATTATATACCTACGCATTTAAAACAAATAAATAGGAAATACTGGGAAAATTTTCTACATTTGCGCTGATAAATCTTCAAAAGACATTAAAAATGTCGTCCGTTACTTTTTATTCCTCACAAATAATACGCATTCTACATTAACCAAATGACCTGGTAAGCAGATTTGTCTTCAATTTCTGTGTAAACATGATTTACAGGATGATGTTGATTTTGTTGATCTTGTGGGAGTTTCTTATCAGAGTGGGAACACAAACAAAGCGTTGTGTGTTGGATAAGTTCAACTCCAGTCATATCGTCTCATCACTGGAGAAATTTTGTAGCAACTCTGCGGAATTTAATCTATTAGTAAACCTTATAACTTCCTGGTTTATGTTCTAGAATCCAATTCCCAATTCCAAACTGTCTGTCGTCTTTCTGACTGGACTGGCTTCCGGAATGTACATTGAGACGAAAAGTCAGCCAAAAAACCAACGTCAACGCGTGAGTGCTGTAAGTGCCATTGACACTCCAGTGCCAGTCCAGAATGTCGGTGGTCGAAAAGAAACCGAGAAGGGGACTATTGGGAGCGACCACTGCTTACAATGGTTCTTGAAATTTTTGGAAATGACATACTATGGCGGCGTGACTTCCTTCTGCGTCAAGTTTGACGAGGTCAACCAACGCTTTGTTCTCCACTCGAACACTTTCCAGTATGTGAGTATGAATTAATAAAGACTTAATTTAGAGACTAGAACATTGAATTGGACATAATGCATTATACATACATACCATAATATGTTCTAAAACCGATTAGCTTGATCTTTTGGGTTTTTTCTAAGGTTTGGTCGTGTATTGTGCGGACATTGTCAGTCATTGGCAGTTTGGCGTACCTCAAGTTTGAAAGTCCAGATGACAAGCAGAGGTCAACAGAGTTGTACTTTAATTTTGCGAATCAGGCGGCACTTTTCTACGGAAACTGTGTCAACCTTCACACTCTGAGCAAGGGAGAAAAGTTTTTAAACGTATTTAACTCGGTTTGGAACAGCTCACCAACGTCCATAAAACAGCCGTTCAATGACCATTTGAAGGAAAATAAGGAATACAAATCGTCTGAAGGTAGTCGATGTGGAGGAATCTATCAACGATGTCGGTCGGTAGGTTTTTTTAGGTTTAGCTCATTCTCATCTTCCGCGTACACGTACAAAATTCACATTTTACAACATAAGCAATAATCAGACATATGAAAATGTTTCAAGTTTTTACTTTTTTTGTAGGCAAAATTTCGATCGGCAGCCATTTCGACTTTCTGCATCTTTCTTCTGTTAACTATCTATGTGGATGAAATGGTGGAAGGCGATGGGAATTTGTATAAAATAATTTTTTCAAAAAAGGAATTCTTTAATGGGTTGTTCAACAGTCGGTTTAAGCAGTGGCAGTTGGAGAGTTTGAAGGATGTCAGTTGGGTTCACTGTATAATCTACCTGCTAATCCAACATCACATGGCGGTGGAGACGATGGGCGACGTCCTCTTTTTGATCAGCGCAGGCTTCTATGGCCACTTAGTCCGCGATTTCAAAGAAGCAAATTCTAAAAATGATTCCAAGGAAAAAGTATGTAATTTATAAGTAGTAAATAATAATGTAAGCCTTGGGCTTTTGTGTGCCTTCTTGTGTTTTCAACATAGTCCCATCGTTTGATTGCTAGTTTTTAGGCCGGTTTGAGCATTTGCAAAAAGTTGTCAGGAGTTTGAACGACGTCATGTCGGGACAACTTTTCGTGTCCATTTTTGGCAACCTTCCGTATTTTATCTGGACCGTGTCGAATGACCTTCTGCCAAACGGTTTTGGATCTTCACAGGTGCGCAGCATATGCTTTCTTATCAACTACTTGGTGCCAATTGGATACGCCGGATTTAGTTTTAAAAAGGTGGCAAATTTCAGATATTATAAGCTATAAGCCAGAGATAACGTTTATGACATTGTTTGCTAAAATAATTTCTTTGCACCCAAACGTGAATAGTTGGGAGATTCAGTAAAGCAGTGGATGTATCAACCCAAAAATTTGTCATCAATGAGTCACAATGAGTTTAGTTCGATGGTTCTGCAAGTGAATTCGGGTCATGATATGGGTCTATCCATCTTTGGTGTGTACAATGTTGACCAAAGTCTTTTGGTGGCCGTCGTCAGTAGCATGTTGACTTACTCAATCATCGTGGTTCAAGTCAAATCCGGATGAATAAATGAAAAATAATTCCATAGTACATACAAGCAATCTTGTCATTTTTTAGCATTACATGCTCCCAACTCTCACTTAAAAACTTCTTAACTTAACTTAACTTAAACTTAACACTTCGGACATCCGTCCTGTGGAGTCGCCATATCAAGAATACTTTTTTTGTCCAGAAAAACAATCAGAATTTTTGGCAGAGACTTTTTGAAGTATTTAGATTTCTGAGCTCAACATTTCTCGTCCAATCGGACATGATTAAATTGGTTCGTTTGTGCACATAATTTATTAGCAGCTCAAATTCATAACTCTGTGGTGAGAACAATAAACAGTTTTTGCGCTTTCTGGTCAGGTAAACACATTTTGGCATTCTCTAAGACAGACGCTAGTCACCAACGCCAACGGATTTTCATCTTGCGCTTCTTCTACCTACATCTATAGACCCGGCTTGGAAACCGTTACTTGGGTTACACGCTGTCTTTCGCTGTCTCCAAGAATTCTAGCGCTCAAGAAGAGCATTCATACTTTCTCCAGTGGTAACTGAACTTTGGACATGCTCTTTCATTTAAGAGGGGTAAAAGGTAGATTCTAAGACACCCTTCCACGTTAAAGCCAGTCAAGGGACAGACCTTTGTTCGGATTCTGCAAACTACTTTTTTTATATCTTCAGTGTAACTCTTGGTCTATTCATGGAATTTATTTCGAAAAATGCAAGCCCTCCGAACTCCGAACCTTTTTTGCCCTGCATTCTGCATTATGCATAATAATATAATATACTATAATAATATATCATATTCTGGAAATGAAAGTTAAATGTACTTAATTATTGATAAATAATTAATGTCGAATTCTAATTTATGTTTTTGTCTATTTGGATACATTTAACTTTAGGTTCAAAAATATGTTCAAGTCAAATCAGATTGCAAAATGCATTGGATCAGCGCTGGTGAAATCTTTGT
>JAQIVE010003320.1:0-17089 GCA_034698285.1 Sminthurinus bimaculatus | reverse complement strand
AGGCTCGTTTTATGCGGTAGATGCAACAAGTATAAAAGAGTACCTTTAGACTAGAGTGTGCGGGTTGCGGGCATAAAAGTTTATAGAAAATTACTTATGTATGATAAGCTCTATTCTTTGCCGTTTACTATAATATGTATGTCTGTAAGTAAAAGAGGAAGTTGAGATGATACGGATGAACAAGTAAAAGTAGAGAGTATACGAGTACGAGTATTGTTCACATAACATTAATTTTATGCTGAATGTTTAAGAACTTGCCTTTCTTTCTTTCCTTTCTCTCCAAGATTACGGTCCAGGAGGAAAGCGATTGGTCCCAATTTCGGATTCCTTTCGCAACTCAAGCTGTATGAAAAAATGAAATACTGTATCGACAAAAATAATCATTTTTACAAGCGATTTCGACTCCACGTGGCCGCAGACAGAGTTAAATCTGGTAAGCTCTTTATCCTTCCCCGGTTTTTGCTTACATTATTATTGTTTTCTTGTTGGCATTTCAGTTAGCCAGATACCAGATCGCCATTCAGGACGCAAAAATGCATGTTATTATGTTATTACATACATCATACTTATACAGGGAATATATTTAGGGATTATAATCTATGTACTTATGGTAGTGTATTGCATCGGCTTTGTCTCTGTCTTTTCAAAATTATTTATGCAAACACGAATGGCGAGATTTTTTGTGGTGCCCCATGCAAAAATGTAATCATTTTTTGTTTATTCTTTTGTTTTTCCTTCTCCTTATGTTATCGGCACCTGTAGCAAAAGTCCTGGAAAAGAAGATTTTAATTAAAGATCCAGCTCTTCAGTCAGTGAAACCAGAGCCGGTGGTTTATCGGTGTAAAAAGTGCAGAAGAATATTAGCCTCAGCTTCAAATTTACTTACGGTTTGTAAACTTGAATCACTTTTTCTAAAAATATCTTTTGACTTTCTGTTCCTTCTCCTCTCAACTCTCAACACACACAAAAATAAGATATTGTGGTATTTTTTTATTAATGTCAAAATCCAGCATCGGGAAAAGAAATCGCCCGTTTGGTTTGACTTTGAAGACGAAATAAATTCACCCATTTGTACACAAATGTTCTTCTTTGAACCGATTTCGTGGATGAAAGAGGTGGCTCAAGGAAACCTTCAAGGAAAGCTTCACTGTCCCAACGAAAACTGCAAATCAAAACTTGGGTCTTTCTCTTGGATTATGGGTAACTTTAATTTTCCTTTATTCTCTTTATAGTTACAAGTACGTAGATTAGATTTAGATGTATCATGTAGCACAGTATGTAGTTATCGTTCTAGTTCGAAGGTAGAATAGAAACTCACTTGCTTTTACTTATAAATTGACATCATAACTGTCGTGGCAAAAAGTTTTCTAATGTACACATGTATAATGTACATTGGCTAAACTCCTCATTCATGCATAAGTTTGAAGTTATACCTGAGACGTTCTTCATTTTACAGGGATTGTCTGTCCGTGTACAGCCAAGGTTTGTCCTGCATTTTATCTCGTTCCTTCCAAAGTAGACCGGTCTACATTTGTTAAAAATGTACAAATTACACTTTAATCAAATGATTTTTGTATCGCCACTACTATGTATTACCATATGATTATGGATTATTCTCTAGTACATATTATTATGTTACTTTTAATTTTTATGAAACTTGATGAAATATTAACAATAATCATGCTGAATAAATAATACAGCGCACTATATTACATTGTTATATAGTACATAATAGGACGTAGAAAAACCGTTTTGGGATGTTAGATTATTAGATATTAATTATATTATGATAAATATTTACTTCAAAAAAAAAGAAGTTTTATTATCAAGTCCATACGCAATTCAAATAACAATAATACAAAAATTATTATTATGTAGTTCATAGATCTGTTTTGTGATACATGTATATGTAACGTACAAATATTTGGACTATACAAAAGTTATATTATTGTACACGTACATATTGTAGTTTGTTGTTATTATAATGGTACGAGAGTCGATTAGAAGTATTATAGATCATAGGTATTAGATCCATGCGACGCAAGTCGTAATCATCAGTTAGATACATACACACGAATACATCTAAATAAGAACTAATATAATACATTGATGTTATTAGTGAAGACTTCTGATTGTCCTTTCCTCTCTCCTTTTTATTTTGTCGAATTCAAACTTTATAGCCATAGTCCGAACATATTATACACAGACAATTAAACAGACGTTTTACCGGACCGTAGAGTATAATATAGAGCAGTGGACGATGCGTAATTGTATAGATGAAGAGCTGTATAAAAATACTTGTCCACATCAGTAAAATAAACGAAGATTCATAAAACGTGTGCTTCCATGTTCCATACATTTACCATCACTTCAATAATTAGTATTGTTGTTATTATATTACTTGTTATGAGCCAAAATGAAAAAATTTAGGTAATTTTCAGATCCTTCAAAATTGTTATGATGTAACATATGTATTGAACAGAATTCGAATTAGAGGCTCTAAAAGTTACACCAACTGTGTCATTCTAAAGTATTTAGCAGTTCTAATGGTTTTGAGGAAATCAATGACCCTGAAGAGGAATCATATGTAATAGGTTTGTAGCACTAATAACAAAAACCTTTCACTAATACGCGTGTACGCGTCCAATATCTATTTTGAGGTACAATTATAATTTGATTTTTGACATTCAGAATGCTAATAATAATTAGACTATTAGGTAACACAATATTACGCATAAGTCCGGAAACGCTGACTGTTTACTATATATACATTATATACATACATATGACATATTATTAGGAATCTTTCATGTCTTCTCTATATACGAACTGTACATTAAATACATACATAACATGCGACTGTTTCTGTATACCTACTTCTAATTAAGTTCCGAATTCGGTTCGGATTCCAGTTTCATTTTAAAAATTATTGGATCAGTTGCATTCTACACGATTTTGTAAAACTAAATAATAAATGATACATAACTGATTATTATATATACTATGCTTATGATACGATTATGATACGGAAGGGTTTTCTATGGAGAAGAAAAGATAATAATAATGACGATGTATTTTTTATTATGACTGCCTAACCATACTGATATATATACAAAAGATTATAATGACTATATATACTAACTTATTATACAAAAATATCTTCTACAAACTCTACTGAAATTACTTTACAATGATTCATTACATAACAGGCAAAATTCCTACTTAAATTCAGAGCAGTTTAAAATTATTTGGCAGTTATTTTCATGTATTTGAAAACGTTGAGCTACAGTATCTACATTTAATATCGAGAATGAGAGCTAAAAAAAGAAGAGCATAATATTATACCTAATATATCCCTATATTATAAGTAATAAGCTACAAAAAACACGAATATTATTGTTACTAATAATAAATAATGTAACTGCCATGTATTTAAAAGAAGTTTAAATAATAAATACGTAATAATAATACGATTATTATTATTATTATTGTTAATATTCAGTGAATCTGGATGACTTGTTTAAAAAATGTTGGTCTTCTTCTTTCTTTCTATTGCATGTTGTAGATACTTATGTATGTTTCATTACTTACTGTAACATGTATATTTTTTTACAAAAAGTTTGTTCATAGTGTGAGTGTGTGTGTGTGTGTATTTTCATCTCTGGCATTTTTATGTTTGTTTACCTATATAGTTACATAACATTATTATAATATTTGATGTGTACCACACACCATAATATGAGCGCTTTATGTAACATGAAATGAAGCAAATATGAGTAGTAGACACTTTTGCTTTTTACATACTGCAAGTTGAATCCTTAATGGTTAATAGTCACACGTTGATTCCATAGATGAGCATATATTTTATGTTCATGTCCATGTGTCTATACAAAATCCAAATCTGAAAAAGTATAACATTCTACTCTTACACTTGGCCAGTTGTCTCTCTTTCTGTCTTTCTTCCCTCGAAAAAAAGCAAAAGGGTATTGTGTTGCCGTATGTCTGAGTTTTGATGGTGGGTATGAAAGAGATGCATATTTACTAGTTGGTGTTGCTGGTGGTAATCGTATAGGTAGACAGAAACTGAAATGCATTTCAACCACCATCATCATCTCAGTATGTACAATGTACAACTACACGTAATCCAATGGATGAATGTGTATAGTGTGGATGTATTATGCTCAATGTATGTTGTGTATTGTATTGTCTAGTATGCATGATAATATATCTCTCTGTATTCTATGTCTGTGTACTTGTGAGATGATATTATACAGGTTTGTGAGTTTGTTGGTAACAAAGAATGGGAATATTCGACCGTCGACGACGACTTCCACCACTACAATACAAAACGCATCCACAATCCATGCATACATATCAAGAGACTCACTTGCTCTTGCTTACCTATGTATACTGTGTGTGTACTGTATGTTATGTACTGTATCATGTGTATGTATAGGGGTGGATGGATGGATTTGGGGTGGTAGAATATTTTGGATGAAGGAAAAAGTTGAGAGAGAGACCCTTGATGGATTTCTGTATACACTTACTCCGAACTCACAATCAGTCTACCTTAGCAATCCACACAGAGTCAGTCGACGAGGGAAACATCTATGTACATTGTACAAGTACAAGATACCCAACACACAACAATTTTTATCACCCACACCTGTGCCTTTTCCATCTCAAATCTCAATCTCTTTGATATATCGATAAACTTGTGCGTATCAATTTGACATCTCTCCCGGTTGAATTTAACTATACACACATACATACATAAATTGTATCAAAGGAGCAAGGATCAAGCTTCCAGTATACTATAGAAGAATCATAATATAATATTTCTACCTGTTCCAGATTTCTTGTTAATAAAATTCTCTTATTCTGTGTACTGTTACAACCACAATTTTATACACGACCAAGAGTCATGACAAGCCAATTTTCTTTGGATTTTCACATGTTTCTAGTGCATATTCAAACTCTGTTTTTGAAGTAAAAATCGAAACTTTGGTGTAAAAAAAATCTGTGCATCAAGATTTAGTTGTGTGAACGATCATTATTTTTATTATAACATACATTTTTTCAGGTGGTTCCAGTAAATTGAAAGTTAAAAAGAAGCGGACATTGCAGGAAAGTTGATTTTGTGTGAAAAAATCGTTATTGAATTTGGAATTAAATTGGATTAGTGAATTTGAATTACAAGTCTAAAGCAGAAGACGAAAGGAAAATACAAAGATAAATATATCCAGAAAAGTTTTAGTAACATCAGCATATTATTGAAGTAGCCACGGAAATTTCTACCCCTTGTGTGTGTTCAAAGTTATTGTACTCCATACTCCATACTCTACAAAGGTAAGTGTCTACATTTTTTAATACTACTAATGTACTGTAAATGAATAATTGATTAGGTTAAATCAAAAATTCCGTTCAATGGACGTACTTTTGTGGTGTACACTATAAATCTGTATACCATTCTCGCATTAAGTTTACGGTGTACGAATACTATAATAATATGCAAATATTAAATGATAATATGTATATGTACAGCATGTTATGTTGTACTTCCTCGTACAAAAATAAAAAAGTTCAGCTGCTCCTTCTTCTCTTGACAGTCTGCAAAATTTTGCATGCATATAGTCAGAGTGCGAGTGTGATGATCCAGAGGATGAGAATTTCCAAAGTTAATGGACTCTGAATTCTTAAAAGACTGTACAATGTACAACATCATTAATTATGTATTGTGTGTGGACATGAATTGAAAATATAATGTACAGCATGCAGAAATGGGCATTATGTACTTTGTCTGTGATATGGGATGAATCTCAAATCTCAAGCACATACATGCAACCAAAAACACGGGGTATGCAAACAATTGCCCATTACTTATTTGATAGGAAAAAGTACGTTTTAAATAATTGAATGATGATTGACAGACTCCTTTCCCCCTCTCCGTATTTACTGTCTGTATTTGTCTTTTATCATCTTGTACATTGTACACATTGTACATTTTCTAGCTTCTAATTATGTAACTTAGCAACGCTGGGTAAAAAACTCTGTATCAATATTGCATGTGAGTTTTCGCTATTTTTGCCGGAGGCTTCTTTAAACAGTTAAACTTACATATTATATTGTACTGTGTATAGTGTATACATATCAGAATCATAATATACATTAGTAAAAGGTAAAACCATTGAGTCATTTTCAAGAGGATGCATTAAAAATTGCAGCATTATGATATACCTACGTACACCGGCAAGTTCTTTTTCCTCTTCTCATGTGGACGAACTTTTAACTTTTACTTGTGTTTGTGCATTTTGCATCATTGCTCATTGCCAATGACAGGGATTATAAATTTGCTCATGGTACATTTTTTATGTGTAGCGTATCGTACCGTAATTACTAAATGTACCCTTACCTTCATATTATGTTTATAGCAGTAGTTGGAGTACAGTTCAGTTTACAGTCAGTAGTGGGTCGTGCATTACACTGTACATATTTTTTCTCCACATGTGTGTGCGCATTATCAAACTTGTCAAACTCTCAGTTTTTTGTCACTTTTGCTTGCTGATCATATAGTACTGCTATTCATTTAGCAAACCATCGGTATACTATACATACACAATTCGATAAAAAAGAATTAAATTGTATTATAAAAAGATGTGTTTCTACTACTCCTATACGTACTTGATCAACTTTATTGATGCAACGATAATATAACTTATTCTTCAAGGCTGACAATATTGCATACAGATATCGATGTAAAAAGACGGGAAATGCACCAGTGTACACTGTATACATACAAGAACGAGATAAAATGTAAAAGGAAGCCGCTTTTTTAGAAAAGAGATAGATAACACACGCATGGTATATTATAAGAAAGTGTGCTCGTCTCACATTCATTTCATTGAATATTGGTATAAAATAACATGTTAATCTTACATCGTACTATAATCTATAATATATACATACTCATCTTTTGTCTGAGGATTCATCATATTTTTTATTATTTATGATATAAAATTGGTCACCACTTCACCACGTTCTGCACTCATCGTATCGTCAGCCGTCAACTCATCATCAAAATCTCAAGCTGCCACACAGCTTGTGGCATCTCTATAATATTATAACAACTCAATAATTCTTGAGAATATTATCAACATTCTGCATGTACTGTAAACTGTAATACATAAGTTGGATATTATATTAGCTAACTTTGACCACAGTTGACAATGGGAGATCGGAAAACACAAACAAATCTTGAGTTATTGTTATCTCGTTATCTTGTGCATTCACCATCATTCAGTAGTATTAAATTAACATGAATGAATGAATGAATCATACATTCATTCATTCCCATACTGTACAGTTCAATCATAGTATTTTTCTCTACAATAAGACACTAAGGAAATAGTGGAAAACAGAAGATTCTGCGAATTCTTTCTTGTCATTGTAAAATAGGAAAATGGGATAAAATGAAGATCTCAGGTGTATTTGGAGTTGTAAAGAAGCAGTAAATGAGGCAAATGATGGACAGCATGTGTATCAACTAAGGCTATGGAATATGGAATACATACATAGAAAGAAAAGGATTGTATTGGTATTATACTCCAAAGTATGGTAATCACAATAATAATTGTGGATTACATAGATATTAGATATTATTACAATATTTCCATACTAAAAGGCCTACACCTTGCACATGTTGTATGTACAAAAAATAGGGAAGAATATCAGTACACATGGGGAAAATAAGATTAACATAATATTATTATGTACATGTATAATTTGTATACGCTATACAGTCATCCGATTATTGGACTCACCTGCAGTGCAGGTTTGCAGGTTTGCAGCTTACAGCACGATCAATCCATCCAAGATGAAAGTGAACGTTGTATGCGTTGGGTAGTATTTACCAGCGAAAAGGAAACTTGATTTGCTTAAATATTTGACAGTTGGCCAAAATGCCACATGCACAACGTACACATAGAAAGATACATATCAGCATTCGGATTATGCACATGCATACATACATGTACAAACTTCGCTTCCATATGAACATGAACCCTGTATATGTAATAGAATCATCGTATCACACTTTGTTTTACAATATTTTATATATTTGAGGAGACTTTTGAGTGTTTTGTACGATACATCTAGAAGAAGAAAAGAAAAATATAAGTGTAAAAAGCTCGTGAGTACACAACACATGTCTACTCACCCTTTTTATTACTCCTTATTACTCTTCTTTTTTCTTATGTACTACATACACACTCAATATATGCCGTATAGATATAGATAGTCGACGAAAAGTCGATTTACCTTAGTTTCTACAACGGAATGGAATTGAAATAGAAGACAAGAAGAGGAATAAAAAATATAGGAGAAGAGCAAGGTTGCTTCTTAGTTACATATTCGTAAGATATCTTAAAACAGAAAAACGATAGTAAAATATAATACGTTATTATCGTATTATATTGCAGTTATACTTTTTTGGTATATGTATGTATCTACCTATGCAAAATTGTCTGTTACTCCATTTTCATTGTCCGTTGCTCTGTCTTTTCGTCTTCTTTTTTTTGCTTCTTCTTCATTACTCCGTCCATCTTATAATAACGGCGACAAAGTCAAAAAAGGAGGGAGAGAAGGCCGTGAACAAAGTGCTGAATTTTGGAAGAAAAACTTTACTCGTGAAATTGTAATAATATGTAATATGAATGTGCATGTATGTATTATGTATTATGTATAAGAGAAAAACCGTCGTCTTTGTAAAGCTAAGAGCACCATGTCTACTTTTTTCGCTTTCATTTTTGTTCTTCTTCTTCGTCTTCCGCGAAATGTTCGCTACCGTCGTCGTCCTGCTCACTTTTTACTTTATAATAATATCTACACAGAGACGGACATATACGTAAAGCGTATAATATATTGTACAATTATTAATAGCACATGATATTATGGAATTGTCCGCGCAGTAATAAAAGGAGGATAATATTCGGCACATGTGGGGCACTTAACTTGTTTTTTATACTGGAGAAATGTGATGTCCGTTGAGTGAATTTGAATGGTACCTAATTTTTCTCCGCCTCTCTCTCTCTCTCTCTCTCATCCGTAAAAATGACTTTTGGCATTATGAGAGTTTATTTGAACGTTTTAACAGCAAAAGTCACAATGTTTCAGGGTCTGTATATTGTACATACATACACATAAAAAGTTGCAATATAAAATATATGATAGCTACATTTTATACCGAGTATTGGAGATGTATCTGAGTATTTTGACTAGACAGGACATTTTCTTTCTATTGCCCAACAATATATCATTTTGATACATAAAGAACGATAAAGAGAGAGAGAGAGAGAGAGAGAATACTTTTACATAATGGTCACTCCCAGTGGACCAGGAATAAATGTAGAATGTAGATGTATCTTTTCTATAGTATATATTTATATTATTTTGCTCCTGTACAGTTTACATTTTACATACATTGTACATCCGATTTCATGGAAATGGAAAACCAGACAGAGAGCAAGAGAGAGAGAGAATATATAATATATAAAGAGATACTTACATACCTTGGTAGTTCAAGGAGATCATGTTACTCTATTCTATTTTCCATCCTCGTCGTTTCGTACATGTGTCAGGATAAAATATAATGAGGTTGGATACATAATATGGACTTGTTACGGCATTTCCACTGAATTTCATTTTTTGCTCCCACTTGACATTATCCTCTGTCTCATGTCACTCTCTCTCTTGTTCTCTCTCTCTATATTATAATTGTGTGTATCTTTTGTCTACATACTTATGATACGTATGTATGTATTAGCATCGTTTTCTTGTTCTCTGTGGATTAAAAAATTCTAGTCAATTGATGAGCATCTTCTGTAAGCACACGTGGAATTATTATAAAATTTTTCTGGTTATAGCACTAAAATATTCTGGGTGTTCTTACTTTTTTTGTATCTCAGTGTGTGCACTACACATACAAAATGATGCGCTAACGCATCAAATCAAGGGAAGACAAAGACAATGACGACAAGCAAGAAACAAGTCAATCAATTATTTACTTTTTTAGAGTAAACGCCGTAGCAAATAGTATTGCTGGGTAGGAAATCACATAATATGCAATTTGTACCTAATATATACATAATATAATGTATAGTATTTATTAACTGAATAGAAAAATCAGTCACAAATTAATGGCACAGAGAATAGAAAAAAATGGTAAAGTGTGTGTCTTCTTTAAAGATGGCCAGTTTCCACTCCCCTAGCATTCAAATGTTTGTATTACGATCATTTATTTTGTTTGAAGAATAAAAAAAGCTTTTGTTCTTGTTGTTGGAGTCGATGCATTTATTTTTATTTATTTAAATCAAACAAGGGAATTTCGAACGTCATTTTTGTTGTTTCTAGAATATTATTCGTGTTTGATTAATTAAACTTTAAATGAATCCAACTATATTTACTTTTGAAGTGTCTATCTATACAGTCTATACCTCAAAGATCATGTTGTTTTTTGTTGAGCAATATTTATATTCAGGATATATAAATGGCATAATTGATGTTGAATATTGATAATACAGGATAGCAACCATTATTGTGACAATTTCGAAGGTCTTGCCGAATTAGATGATTTGATGTTTAATCAACATGAAAAAGGAATATGGATGTCCTAACATGTAGGAAAGATAATTACGAAAGATGAATAATGAATACATATATTGAAAAAATTTCAAGTTGTCTTTTATGTCTTTTAATATTATGATTATATAACGAGTATATGAAAAGCATATAATATACAATAATATATGAACTTGTTTTATTCCAACCGATTGCACTTATAAAATAACGAATTGAAATAATAATGACATAAATCAAAATCTATATTATATGAGTGTTTTATTTATACTTATGAAATGAAACGGAGTCAATAGTTAAGGGTGAGAGAGAAAAGAGAAAGACATTTATAGCAAAGCTGACCATGAATTGTGAGTATTGCCTGTATTAATCATAAAAGTCGCACAGAGCGAGAGGATCATCCTCCGGATGGTAAAAATTCCTATTCTTTTCCGTTCCTTCCATTTACCCGTGAATGAAATGTGGATGTCGATACCAATGTAAGTGTCTAGGTACTCCTCTTGGCGTGTAATAAAAATAAATATTTCCACTGACTGCATTGCTTTCCACTGACGTGGGGCCATTGGAATTTTTTCCGAATGCAATACATACATATGTAGGTACAAACTAATAAGAAAAGCATGTATGTAACTGGCTGGCCAGCTCACTTTTTGGTGGTTGACAGACAGACAGACAGATACGCTCATAACACACACACACATAATATAGAGAGAGAAGGAGATTTACGTCTGCAATATTGGTTAAAAAAAATTTGGACTTTCTCTATACCTGCATATTACAATATGCTATTTTGTTGTATATTCTCACGTCCATTATGTATTATACATCCATCTATATAAATGATTGTTCCTAAGATATTTATTGTTTCCCTGGGCTGGTGATGATACAGAGTACAGAAGAATATTGCATATGTCGTGTATGTGTAATGTGTACTGTGTATAGCTAGACTGTAGAAACCCAGGCGCGCCCACTTTTTCCTCACTATTAGCATCCTTCACATTACATATTGCCGCAGCTACAGCTCCACGTGTGAAAAAACTGTCCCTTGGACAAACGTACTGTATTTTAAGGTAGTGTTAAATGCTCTGTGTCAAGTTCCCCAATATAAAAGCATGTACTTAGTACGTAGGTACAACATACAGTTAAAATAGGGATTTTGCAATGCATTGAGCACACGCGACTAATTAATATTTTAATAGCGTGTCGATAGTTAACTATATTATTTGCTATATTTCCCAATCACTAAAAAAATAGCACTGTTTGATAGGAAATGGGAAAATATGTGGAGGTTATACAGTTTCATTTAATTATCCTTAAATAGATACTGATCAAGGTATCATAGGAATATTATACATACATTATGTTAAATATTTTTTATAATCATGAAGTTTTGTTGAGTATTAGGAATTTAATTAAATTAAATTTTTGGGGAGAGAGAAAGTATATTTGTATGCATTCAGTTTTTTGTAAGTTTAGAAGAACGTTTTCTTAACTTTAACAGGGTTTATAATATGTCTAATCTTGTAATTTACAATTTACATGGTCTTCTCTGTGTTTTCCTAATATTGAAGGTACATATGTTTATACAGTATGCTTATGAAATGATGAGATGAAGGCTTCATCCTAGTGTAGGAAGAACCTTATAATAAGAGAAGAGCAAAAAGTTTCACCTTGTTGATCCGTTGAAATGTGCAAAAAGTAAAAATACAATGCTCAATAAACAAATAAATGAAGATTCCTCATGCTCTTGTTAAGCCTTTTGGATTACAAATAAACATTATGAAAATATGTAAACCATGAAATTTACACCTACACACGAACTATAGTATATACACAATACACATATTATATTATGTTATTCAGTGTTTTAAGCAACAGATTCGAGTACGTCAGCAGATGCACAGAGAAAAATGCATTGAAAATGGTTCTGAAATGGGATCATATGCAAATCTGTGGCAAACGTTGAAAAAATATTATCTTCCCTTTCATAAGTCATAACCATAAACGTTAACATGATACAGATTTGAATTTGTATGTAAATATGAATGTATGTATGTTTGCAAATATCAAACATTACAAGTATACATAAAATAGAAAACGAGCTATATGAGAATATTTACACACATGCATAATATCTGTATATTCTCCAGATTCTTTTCAAATGACATTATACAATATATGTACCTAATGCTTTATTATTATATGCACGCGCATATTTACTGAATATTTTGTGGAATTTTGATTTTCACAACGAGTAAAAATTTTGCGTGGAAAGTTATCATCAGGTTTTAACTATAAAATTGTGTGTTGTTGATGTTGATCTGCCATTATGTGAGACCCAGACCTCGAATAATATGGTAAATTGTTCTTGTTATTGTTAATACACAAAGTTGAGCCATTGTCTGATGCTGGTTCTGGGTCGTCCATACTCTATGTATACAATGTATGCTGATGCACATACACATTTACTTACTTTTAATAGCAACAAGAAAATTATGAACCGTCCAAAAAAAATTAAATAAACATAAAACATAACCGCCGCATGAGCACACTTTACTTTTATTACATGGACATGGACATGGACATGGATGGAGAAGCGGAGAGAAACATGGATCGAGGATGAACACTGAACGAACACTCTCTGGTTCAGTGGAAAACTTTCCGCACATATTAAATTACTTATGCATGTGGGTCACAGTCATAATCGTCATAAGTTGGATATGACAGCAATTATGAGATCATTTTGGGAACTGCTTTCGAGGTTTACTCGCCAAAATCTGGATTCAAAAGTATCTACTTTAGTTTTAGTTGAGTATTATGCAATATTATGCAGCATAGTTGTATTATACATGAGCATGAGCATAATGTACATTATATTATTTTGCAGGGTATTATTTAGTGCAATTTCCTTTATTCATTAAGATGAAACATGAGATGGGGGAAATAAATGAACTAGCGAAACTAACGAAAAGTGCGGACAAAGTTATAGTTACTCACATAAACTATTAATGACAATTTGACGATAAATACTGTATACTGTATAAGTCTTTACAATTTTTGCAGTTAAAATCTCGTATGAGCTAACGCGATCCCCGCATTGAATTTTTTTTCCTTGATCAAATCCTCGATGAAAATTTATAAAAATCTGCTCACATTAAAATTATTTATAAAGTCTGAATTCAAGATAAGCGTAATTATTGTCATTATTTTGAAGACTTTTATATTTTATGCACTCACCTTTACGTCCGATCTATGTCCTGTCCTGTTTACTCGTAAAAAATATCCCAAAACCTGAACAGCTTGAACAATTATATAACACATGTGCCTAATCAAAGGGGATTAAATATTATCCGCATTCTTTTTTCCTTCTAATTCCTCATAATGATTTAATTAAAAGGAAGTTGTCTTTAACAATGATTATAATTGTGCCTAACAACATTCACTATATTTCTTGATTATACATATTCTTTTTTGTGGGGACTGAAATTACGTAAGATTTAACCTATTAATAAAAAGTGGAAGTATTGTATATTTTGTATAAGGTATAAAAAAGTACAGTGTGCATATTATTTTGTGACACGAGTTTGGATTTTTTTGTCAAGAATTCTAATTCTACGCAGTGACGCTTTTGCATAGCGTGTACATATCAAAAAAGTGACTCGATTAGACTTTTCTGACAACGCTATGCTATATTATTCGACTGTCTAATTCCAATACTTACAATGTACAATGGAATGGTGACAATTTGCTAATTATTATGGGCAGTTTTGTCTTTTTCAAGCCTTGAGCTATAGCGGCCACGCGTCTCCCCATGCATGAAATAAATAAGATGCATGGTATGATGCATTTTAACTTTTAGGTAAACACAACTTACAATGTGCTATAACTTAAATATCGGCCAATTTTCAGCCTCTTTTTGAGTTTAGTTTCGTTTAAAATTACAAACACGGATTTAAAATTTGTGGGTTTGAATGTATGTATGCAAATTTTTCTTTTCCCTTTTCTTTCTAACGATAAGTTTGACACTTCACACTAAATCCTCATTAGGCTTGATGGCTACTGTATGTGTATTACTTTATACTTTATACAGCCTGTGTGATGTTAATGCGATTCCTAATCGAAATCGAAAGGGATTTTTGTTATTGTTACATCAGAGAAAATCAAAAAGATCGTCTCAATACGATTATCCTAATTGAGCTTAAGTGAATGTGTGTATTGTATATTATAAAGTATAAATAGGTTCCATATGATATGAATGACTGAAAGTCTTACTCTTGTGATATGCAGGACAAAAAGATTTTCCTTTTTGGTTTGGAAAAGAATGAATTATCTAGAATCTCGATGGTATCATATTATCATACGTTCATAATATAAAAGAGCCTCTGATTTCTTTTGGATGCATACATACTCATTTTTTCATACTTATGTACATTCAATATGCATAAATCGGTTGTTGAAGAATGTAATCTTGATTCTATCTCTGTATACTAAGTACACTCAAGAAAAATGTGCACAGGCTACTCACTACTAATTCCAATCGAATTAACCATCAAACTCACATTAAATCCTACAATTAGACATTATTTATCCATTTTATCAGTGTGGCTAATTTATGGAGATGTTTTTCACGATTATTTCTTCATCCTATTATGTTGCCGTCTAAGTTTGTCATATATTATTATTGCTTCCAATAACTGGTAATTGGTATTGGTGCAAGTGTGACTTGTACATTGTACATATGATACATATGAGCTTTATAAATACTTAGACTCTGACACACAATCTGACATGCAATTCATTGAGCCTCACTCAATTACTGTGACTGAGCTTCTGTCATCTATTTTTATTCTAATTTACTCAAGCTTGGCCACATTTTAACATAATATATTATTTTACAATCTCAAGTTTTGTTTGGAGTGGAGACGAGGACGACAAAGACAAAAAGTTGATGTGACCACTTTACTTAAATTGTTCGCCAAATGTCAACTGTGCCTATTTGTGTTTGGATTCTTATTTGTACTGTCATGTCCATAATCCAATGTATGAAGTAACTGAAGACTGAGAACTTTTCGCAATTTGTACATAATTTCCCCTTTTAATTATGCGGAGGTGGTAGAGATACATATACAGATAGTAGATGGCTATTTCGATTTCAACGAAGATTAAATATACACATTACACATATTATACATATACATATACATTCATTTTAATTTGAGTCTAATCAGTTAATGGTTGTATATATAAAAGGCCATTGTCTACTTGTCATTTCTTGTTAGGACCACAGCAGAAGCAACAACAACAACAAAACAGTAGAGAGGAGTCACTAAGTCAGTGAGTCTGTGGTTTCCATGTATAATGTACAATGTACATACACGTACGTGTATACGCACGCAGTGCATGCATCAAACAGTAAGGTGTAAGGTACAATATTGTACAGTAGCCAGAGTCCAGTCAACTTCAAATTTGCAAAAGGGTGTGGACTTTTGCAAATCAAATTAGCGGTAGAATGACAGGACATCGTTTATATGTATTTACATGTACAGATACAGCTATATGTACATATATTATACTAGGTATATAGCATTACTGTCTCCTATAACAAGGAGAATTCTTACCTGATTTTCAAATTAATGAATGAGGAATAACCTCACGTCGTTCAAATTATAATGTTTATGTTTACACATGTTTTTTGGGCTTTACCGTCGTCATTTACCAATTAGTTAACTGTAATTTAACTAAATACAAATTATCCATTTACCATTTACCACCACCACCACTCGATAACAATATAACAAGTCGACTAGACTAGTCAGGCGGTGAGTCACACAACATACAACAAGTCGAATTCCGATAAACGTCAAGTTCATTACGCATTACGTAAGTGAATGTTAATGTTGATGGTTGATGGTATAAAGTACAAAGGTAAAGGAGAGGAAGCAGTACAGCTTTTGAACGGTGATTTTACCTCACAGTTTTGTTTTATGACTTGAGACTTGCTTTTGTGTGTTGTGTTGTATGATATGTCTTTCTTCTGTACATTTTCTCCGTGATGATAATATTGAATAGTAAATGGTAAATGTTATGAGTCTTCACCTTTTACTTTCCCGACAATTTAATTAATGAATCACAAAGAGCAACAAGGGAAGAAGTTGTTCACAACCCGCCTCTATTATATACGTGTAAAGCTGTTTTGTTGTTGAATCAGTGTACATTTTAGATATTACGTATGTATTATGTATTATAAAGTATGGTAAAAATTTCGAGAGAACGATCTTGTCAGAAAAATTTGAGAATTTTCACACACAAATTTGACACAGTGACGGAAAAGGATGATACTTCATTGTACTAGTTATGTATAAAGGCTTGCCGGGAACAAAAAACTGACAATGGAACTTTTTTTGGTGCTCCGCGAGTTAGGAATTCTCACCTATCCTACCCGATGCAGTTTTTTACG
>JAQIVE010003319.1:0-17098 GCA_034698285.1 Sminthurinus bimaculatus | reverse complement strand
GGCCCTTTTCTTGACCTTTTTTCTTAGCTTGGCAGCCAAAAGCCAAACTTTGGCCTTTGGCTCTCTCCATCCAACTTGCTGCGGTCGTTGGTCGTCTTCATTTTATTTCTTACTTGCTTATGTAAGTAAGTAAATAGTAAATACACAAAGTAAATAGTTAAAAATTAAAAAATATATTATACTTACGACTTACCTACATTAAAAACTTGTGCTTCTCCTCATATTTTTGGCCGTCACATTTGGTTTCAAACTTCAAACTTGTGCAGCTCAGACTGTGAACTTTCAACTGCTTGCTGTTTTCTTCCGCTGGTTGTGTTTTAAGTTTTAAGTCAGTAAGTATGTATACATCATATCATCATATCAATTACAAAACAAAAAACAAAAATTATTAGTCATTATTCATTTGATTCTTGATCTTTTATTTATAACCTTTGAATATGAACGGTTCAAATTGATTCTGAAAGAAAGAAACAAATCATTCATCTATTGTCAATTTAAGTGTATGCTAAAATCTACAATCTACAGTCTAAGAATTAAATGCCCTTAATTTTTGTAGGATCTTCACAACACAAAAGGCCGGAGTTTCGTCATGTCTGGTCTATTTGCAGTTTATTCCTTGGTAATCTTTTAAAAAAGTATTTTTGAAGTACATATAATTGTACATCGCATCTTGAATTATGATTAACTCTTGCTTGTTGCTTGGTGCTAATTTCAATCTTCAGAACAAATTATTCACTTTTACTTTTCTGAATGTATACTATAGCTTTTATAGTTGATTATGTTGATCATGCACGTTTAATATCTCAAATGTCACGAATGTGGAATACAAATGATGTTGTGTAATGTAGAATTAATGTAGAATATAGATTATAGATACGTAATGAATAATTGAATAATATAACTTAGATCTTAGGGCATGCTGTGCTATGTTTTACATTAAAGATTCAAAAATATGACATTACTTATCATGAGCTTTGAATTATGAATTGGAACAGGAGGAAATCAAAGAAATTGTTGCGGGATGCAAAAAACTGGCCCTAGACTCTAGGGGATATCTTAGCTTGATCGTCAAATATGTAAGTTTTTTCATCTATAATCTTTTGTTGCCACAATTAATTCACAATATACATTAATTATGTATGTATGTAGCCTAATGTGTGTAGTAAGAATAAAAAAAGTATTTATAATTTATAATAATTATGTATTAATTTAATATCGATCGTTTACTTGCCCTTTATAGCTTACCCGAGTTTTAAATGATGATTCATGGAGGCCAGCAATGGAGGACGAAAACGGTGAAGCCATGGTATTAAAAATAAACTAAAAATTAAGTGTTTTGACATTGCAACATTCTCCTCACATTATATATTATTATATTGCCTTTATGCATGTTTCGTAAAAAGCTATGATGCTGTCAGAAATTCGGGTATGATTTGAAACGACTTGCTATTTATGATAAATTTTTTTAATGCAGAATGAAATACGTACCATTTTTGATGCGTATAAAACCGTAGCCAAATGCGGACTAATCACTGAGGAAGCTTCAAAAGTTTTCGTTGAACGGGTAAGGCTGATAATTATTGCATAATAATAAAACTAATAGAACCAGACATGTATAATATAATTATATACATATCTGGTTCTATTACTTAACATTTTACACTATTTTTCAATTATGCTATAGAGCTGAAGATACCTACTGTAAATTCAAATATGCATGTGTGTATGTATCAAACTATGTATCAAGAAAGGATACGCATTTGGATAGGTTTTTTAAAATTAATCTTTTACATTGAATACTTTGTTACAGTTGGAACTGGTTCTTGGATCAGTGGACGCTCAGAGTTTCCAAGTTAAAAATGAAGCCGATGATGATGTAATTTTTCTAGAGGAAGTGCCCCCCGCAACGACAACAACGGTTCCCGAATCTCCAGCTTCGTCGTTTTCCCAACCTATGGACATTGCACAGGTGACCTAAATAGGAAATAGTCAAGCATCTCATTTTTAATTTTAATTTTTAATATTAGATGAAAGCATGAATTTATGCATGGTATGTTCATAAACTTTAATGGGTGATTATTTAAATTTAAATTTCATTTTAGCAGCAGGGCGAAGCTTTCTCTTCTTTGAATCAAGAGCAGGATCTGGAATCTACACCGTCTGATGTACCAAGTACTCTCCCAAACGCCGAGTTGAATACTGAAGAGGCTACTCACACTCCTCCAATCGAGGTGATAACGACATCAGCGGAAATGGGTGCGGGAGATCAAGGTCATGGGACAGGGAATTTTTCTCATCCTCCAACTGCTGAGGCAGTCAGCTCTCCCACTGTTATTGCTGCTTGCGATCAGGCAATTGATGACTACATTAATGCTGCACCCATCACAACAAATTCCGCCGAAATGATGCGGTTGGCAAAGGATTTGATTCGAAGAGAAGTCGAGGCTACTTTACAGAAATCTGGCTCCTCCTACACTGTGACCTCAAAGGGACCTTATGTGTGTCACATTTGTAACACAAACGAGTGCTCGACCCTCGATAGTCTCGCCACTCACATTTGGAAAGTTCACACCAAAGAATTTCCAACCTTCATCTGTCCTTATCCTCTTTGTGAATCAATATCCAAGGCGCCAAGTAAAGAACAACATTCTCATTAATTATCCCTCGTTTTTCTTCTTTTTAAAAGACACTTTATATCATACATAATGACGTTACTTTTAAAACTAAAAATTAAAATGCGTTTCTGGTTTGTACAGGGAGCTTCACCAGCCATGTCAAAACTTGTAATAAAAATGGACAAACTCGGACCCCTCGACGCCAGCCTGCACCAAGAAGTTCTTCCGCAAATTTGGAGGTGAAAAAATCGGCAAAACAATCTGTAAGTTTACTAGCGGGTTAAAACTTTCAGTTTTTATTTCGACAACAGAATACTACATTATTTATGAAGTATTCATGTAAAAAGTAGCTATGGCAAATTATTGACATCTTGAAGAATGTTTTTCTATGCAAACAGTTTGACAACATTTTTTACATTTTGAATTTGCTGGTATCTAAGTTACTAGAAAAAGAATTTCCACTTATTTCCAAGTATCGCCAAAATTATATATTTTTAAGCTCGGCTATCTATGGGCAACAAGTTATTGAGGTTGTATTTTAGTCAGCTCATGACATATTTCACACAGTAAATCTAGCATTTCTCATGTTTTTATGTTTTTTGTGTTTTATCAGAAAGGGAAGTCGACAAAGGTGCCCAATCCAAGCAAGGAGTCTAATGATGTCGAAGGTTGTTCTAGCCAGTCAGTATTGAATCGTGAAACTGCCACCCCCGCTCCAGCAACACCAAAATCATTTACCTGCAAATACTGCCAACAATCGTTCAGTTTCCGAAGTTCTTTATCAAGACACGAATTAATTCACACCGGAGAAAAGAGCTATACTTGTCAACACTGCCAAAAGGTATTTAATAGACTAGGAAATTTAAGGACTCATGAGCTTATTCACACGGGAGAGAAACGTTTTGAATGTCAAGTTTGCCGGAAAAAATATACTCAAAAAGGTAAAATTACGATAGAAATATGACTAATACCCACCTTCTTACACAATATATATTTTATTACTTACAGGTGTTTTAAGTGATTAAGTACTTCGGGGGAAACGTTTTTACTACTCGGCCTCCAAAGTTGTTGATACTTTTACGGTAAAAGTATTAACAACTTCACAAGTTAATTACCAAGGACTTTTTATAAGGTAAAAGTTTTACCTTATAAAAGTCCCCGGTAATAAATTAAATTGTCCTATGTTTTAGATAAAAAAGTAAAAACTTTCTTATTTCTTTTTGTAATTTCAGGACACCTCACTCAGCACGCAAAAAAATGCGTACAAGGACTTCCAACTTCCTTAGAGTCCTAAAATTGTATCTATACACTTTGAAGGTGAAATTATTTGATATTTTTTAGGTACCATTTCGTACTAAAATTATTACGCCGAATTCTCTTTGATTATGCTTATTATGCCGTTAATAGTAAATATGTGAAATGAGTTGCTAAAAAAGTTGCTTTCAAAGTCCTTTCAATGAGCATCAATTTTGTTGAATTTGATTCTGATTTGCCATTGTTTTATTTTTTATTTGATCTTCAGCTGATAGGTTTGTATCCTCACGAAACTGATGACTTGCGACGCTGTAAGACGTTCCAGCTCCCATGACTCGAGTGACAGAATAACCTACATATTTATACTACATTGACATTGGAATGTTAATATAATTAATATTACATGTTATACAATAGTAAGGACTTTAAAGCAATGCTTTAACTTGAGCGTACTATAGAAACTTTTATCTTGTTGAGGAGATAATTTAGGTATATCTCTTGTATCATTAATATTTATTATTGTTTATCTGGATATTTAATTATACATTATTATTGTTGACCTTTTATTTACATGACCAAAACATTTAGTACAAAATAATATAAGTATTTTTCCATTGTGGGAAATTGTGTTAGCTAATATATTATGGTAAATGAAGTTCTGAATTCTGAATGTAATTTAAAATGGAAATTTAATTCAGGGCTTAAAATTATGTTTTGTATAATAATATGATATAGATATTTAAATGAAACTATAAAACTATTTTTGAATTTCAGAAAAATATTAACTGTTATTTGTATGAGATAATATAAAGTACATTTTATAATCGTTAATTTTATTGATTTTTTTACATATTTACGATCAAGAAACAGTTAATGCCAAAGCTAATAATTTTATGGATAAATGATAATTAAAAGTCAAATAAAAACAGAAGGGCATTTTGACAAAATACAGCAAAAAACTATTGATATTATAATTTCATAATTAGCTATGCATAATGAGCGATCGGACTTGTGCAGTTACTTGTCAACTTTTACTTTAGGAAGTGGATGTGCTGAAACGGGAAACGCTGAAAAGGAGTGATAAATTTCACCCCAAAAAATGATCAGTGACCACCCCAGTCCTCCGGCCAAAATGTCAAAGACGACCCGCAAGTTGATCATCTTGAGTGACCCTCCCTGCATCAAGCTAGTTGTTGTATTTAGCAGCCGCTTCAAATTCTCGTAGGTCTCTCTCAACTCATTTCGGTCCTTATTCTGATTCTGGTTCTGACCATCAGTTAACAAGATTCTTCCACTTTGCTTCATGTCTTGTCGAACGTCCTCCAACCATCGTTGAAACAGTCCTGCATCTCGAACCGCACTCGTGGCCCAACTCAAGCCCTGGCTAAACCGGGAATTTTTGGAAAGGCCAAAGGTCACGGCCGTGGAAAAGGCGGGACTTTGAATCTGGCTCATGATCACGGGCTCAAACGAGGATTTTATCGTCAGTTGTTTTGCAGTCACGGCATCAATTACTAAATTCCACCCGATGCACACAGTTTTTGGAGTGAAGGCGGCCTTAACGACGCAGGCCGTCGGACTCTCCTCCAGTTTGAAAGTGTCCCGAATTTTAACCAAATCGGGACTTTTGGTCGAACTAAAGAGACTAAAGCCGCCACCCTTCAAGTACATGTAAAATAAAGTGTAGTCCGTTGTTTGGGAAAGTTCCCGAAAATTCGAGGGGACTTTTGATGCCTCTGGAACGGATAAGTAGGCCACCAGTTTACTTTTATAGCCCACTCCGATCACAATTGAGAATATTAGCAAGGACATGATCAGAGTTTTGAAGGAGCCATTTATAGTTCTTTTAGAACCAGAAGCAGATCCTGAAATTATTACAGTCTGTTCCACAATTGCTGCAAAGGTCATGGTAACAGATTTGATGAAAATGTCCGAATCGGCCTTCTTCTCTTTATAATATTCCCATTTTAGGACTCCAAAAAAGGCCAAAAGGTAGGCTCCAACGGCTAACGCGATGGAGGACCAGACTGACAATTGAAAGGGGTAGAAAATGGCTGCCCGGTTGAACTTGACCTCTTGAACTTGAGCATGACCTGTGATGAAAATCATGTGACCTGTACCAAAAGCGGTGGTAAAGTCGATCAGTCCGTGTCTCTGAAGCGTATGACCCATAAGCAGAGCCAAATCATACTTTCGGTACAGGACGGCGCCCATCATTCCTGTCCAAGTGCCGTTGGACAGTTTCAACCCAGTAAATTGACCCGGCAACAAGGTCAGGTCAAAGGTCACATTGTAGTAAGTGGCGATTTCCTGCCAAAGAATATAGTTTGATCCAGTAAGCTGACCTGGAGTTTGGCCACCGGTTTTGATGACGTATGGGGCTAGAATCGGCGCGGCAACTTTTAAAAATTGGCTTCTTAAGCCAGTCAATGGCTTTGATGCTCCGTCTTCAAAATTGAACTTTTCCTCAATTTTCCAAGAGCAACCCGTCAAATCATCTCGATAACTTTCCCCATCAAATTTTAGTTGACGGAAAGAAACGGAAACGACCATTTTGTGCCTCAAGTCCTTGGGAAAATGTTGAAATTTCGGAATACTGTTGCCCTCTTTTCCTTGAGCATTTTTCTTCAAATTTAGCAACAGTAAATAGTAATTATTTTGGCAAAAGATTTGAAGGCAAATGCTCGCAAATTTTGGCCATTTTTCGTGTTCTTCAATCGTCATTACAATAAGACGCGAAAATGAGGCAAATTTTAGAATTCTCACACTTCCATCCACAAACTTTTCAAGATTACAGTCACTATTTCGTGAGTCAGCATTATGTGCTGATGATTTGAAATTTGGAAGATTTTTGTAGTTTACAAGTTGATCAATGCTTGCTTCAAAATCCGAACTTTGTTTCGAAAACTGCAGGAACTGAATCGTGCCAAAGTCCAGGGCAGACAAGTGAATTTTGAAAAACTGGCCAAATTTTTGACCACAACTCCTTTCTGACCCTTGAAATGTCAAGGGGCGCAATTTTTGCTCATCTGTATCCGCACTACACTGACACTGTTTCACAATAGTGAAAATCACCATGGTGAGGGTCAAGGTCATGGAAAGAGGTTGAGTGGGTTTTCCCATTTTATTCCTTCAAAATATATGTACAAGCTACAAAAAATGTTCTTTAATGTTGACGATAATTTTAAACAATTAAATCAACACAAAAAAGTGGTTTTTGGCTCTTAACAGCTCAAAATTTTACAAAATGTCTACCGAAATAATACTTGGCAATTTTCTATATCTTCATGGTGTTCTATTGTGTAAGTAACAAAAACTCGCTGTATCGGAATCAGACCAGCTCGATGTAATCATTAATCATCTACGTATTTATCTATATAGACACACGAGTAAAAGACTGTCGGATATTTTCTGTAATTCGCCTGTGTTTACATAGTAGGCGAAACTCTTGATTTGCTTTCGCAATCATGAAGACGAGTTTCGTGTGTATGTTCAGCAATTAATTTTAATCGGAGCATGTCAAACGTGTACTCAAGCTGCCCCCACATAAAATACATACATGTTTGCGCATTTATTTTGGGGGTTTTCTTCCACTTATTTTCTTATTCTTTCGTCGTTCCTCTCCTGTTCAAATGTTTGCTCTGCTCGAACGTTCCTGCCATTATACACATGATTACGCAATAATGAAAGTACAGGGTGATCAACAATGAACTGACGGTTAAAAAAACTCATACCTCAGGAACCACTGCGAATATCAACGTGACATCGTGAAATTGAAACCAAAAATACTTTGGCGGGATGCCCCAACGTTTAGGCAGATGGTTTTTTGAAAATGTGCAAAAATCGAATTTCAAAAAATCGCCCTGTCTAAACGTTGCAGAATCCCGCCAAAATATGTTTGGTTTCAAGGTCACTTACAAGGTATTGTAAGGTCTTTTGGAAAAAATAGGGAGGTGGGAATTTTGAATTTCACTAAATCCTTTGGGAAAACATGATTTTTCCAAAAATTCACCATTCAAAGATGGTGCTGAATTTCAAGGTACAAAATTACACGTAGGGATCTGCTAAAAAGTGTTGTTTTTTTTAGAAAATTAATTTGGTGCCAAAATTCCAATTTCAACTACTTTTCGAAGTCCCTCAATATTTGACCTTGTGTGACCCCGAGACTAGCGTCACCTGGAATTTGGAAGGCATCCAAAAAAGTTCGCGATATTTTTAACTTGTCCATAGATAGGGGCCTGAAGAAGGACAAATAGTCCGAAACGTTGCTAAAAATAGAGAAATAAAAGGTTTTTCAAAATTTGTGACTATTACCCATCTTTTTTCTTTCTTTTTCTACAACCCACTTTTGACCCGATGCTGGTATTCGCAGTGGTTCTTTTGATAAGTATGAGTTTTCTTTAACCTTCAGCTCATTGTTGATAACCCTGTACAGGTTATGCATAAGTGTGATTATGTACTGTATAGGTACATCATACAAATAGAAAATAAGGCTTAAATCGTTTTATTTCATGGTTAAAAGTTAGTGTACAGGTTTTTAGTTTTCAGACAATCATCAAATCAGACGATCGATTTAAGCCAATACACAAAGTGTAGTGTAATCCAAACGAAGACTTTTCTGATTTCACATAAAACAATTCTCGTACAGTTTTTAACTCTAATATTTTCTTACATCTTACATCTTGATGAGCTCAAGTCGTTAAAAGCAAGTTAACAATTTGAGTCAAAACGTAGTCGACAAAGATGAGGGCGCTTTCTCTTTCCACAAAGCTAAAGGAGCCAACTCGAATCCCTTGAACCCGAATTGACCGAGCAGTCCTCTGAATCGTCTTGAGCTCCTTGAGTTGATTCGTCAATATAATTTGCCCAGTTTGTACCTGAATTTTCATCTGCACTGCTTCAATTAGTAATTTTTTCATCTCCGTAAAATTGGCCTCAACTTCAAAGCCCATGTCAAAGAGGAGTTGAAAGCTCACAGTTCCGCCCGCGAAACATGCGGCGCCAACAATAGCAACCGGCGGATTCCGCAAGTTTAGTTTTAGCGCTCCAAAACCTCCAAAAATTGCGGCGGACAAACCAATCAGCTTGGAAAAGTAGATGACGCTCGAAAAGACAATGTTGAAGTTCGAGATGCGAAATCCTTGGCGCGCGACGGCTTGAAGGATCTGCCTAATGGCGGGCTTGGATAAATACTCTTTTCTTATTCTCGCGCTGAAAATCAATAAAAAAGGAGATAAATCCTGCGAGACTGAAATAAATAAATTTAATTAAGTAAAAAATTTTTTGAATACCTTTTTAATTGTGCCAGTGTCTTGGTGGCATCCTCGGACATTCTCAAAATGAAGAAAAGGATGGCGGCGAGGCCAACGTACAAAATAATTGAAAAAAAGACGGCTATCACAAAATCGAAAACGGACAAAAGTAGATAAGTTGTCAGCCTTGCAAAAGACAAAGTTAGGGAGCTTGAAGATGAGGGCCCGAAAAGGAATCGAGTCCAATACGTTGAGGTAAAGAGCAGGTCCTTGCCCACATAAATGACTGGAGGGTAGTAAAAAATACCGGTGAGAATTGCAAACGGAAGCTGACAAAAGCTCAACTGGGACCAAGTCATTGACCGCCAACTGCGAGCGACCAACTTTTCCCCTTCATCAGTACCAACTTGAATTTCTGAAATTTATCGTTAGACACAAATTCAAATTTTTATACACATTATTTTTTGAAATCAATCATTTTTTCATCTTACTGAAATGTTGAATAAGGTCATTTGCCAGAAGGACAACCGTCGAGGAATTCGCAATGATGATGTGGTAGCACCGAAAAAGTATGGTGTAGGCAAAGATCATGTAGATGGCAAAAATGCTCCTGTAAAACTCCCCATCGGCCTCCCACCCCTGACCTCGACCATCGCTGCCGTCACTGCCCCTCAAGATGGAAATCCTCTCAGCAAGCCAATAAAGAGAGATCACAATGGCGATCAAAAGACGGAGCCCCACAATGACGAACCAGCATTTAAACACAACTCGTTTGTTCCTGTCGAGAGAGTCCCCAGAAAATGCACGTAATTTGCCCTGATCAAACTTAAATGGAAAAACGTTTAACGACAAAACGAATTTTAGAGGCCTAAAGTGGTATTTCAGGTCCCCCAGGGTCAAGGCAGCAGGCTCAGCAAAATTCGGAGTTTTTGGCTCCCCTCCACTATAACTTTCTGAGGTTATCGTTAATTTTCTTTCGTTGTTGTAAAATCTAGCCCTTGATGATTCAGCTGAACTTTTGTCCCTGGCTTCTGTGTTTATATTTCTATATTTCCTGAAATTTTCAGCGTTACTTGCAAACAAAGATGCGATCTGAGCTTCCTCAAAATCGGTCACCTCTAAAATCTCGTCGACATTCATTTTGACTCGACTGCTGCAGTCATCTCAGCATGAATAAAAGTAGTTTCCATCGCTAAGTAGTAAAAAATGTGAATGGGTGAGGCGTATCGATTATCAATTTACGTCCTACGAAAGGATTTTAGAAACATTAACTTTAACATAAGCAGATGCCTAACCGATTTACCCGTCTAAAAAGTAGGCGTAATTTGAAACGTACCAACGTATCAATTTGAAAGCTACTGAAACGTAATTTTAGACCCAATTTATAAGAATTTGAACCGTTTTGCAGCGACCAAATTGTCAAATTGCTACAGCCAATTGTTAATACTTTACAATAATATTACTCGTAAAGCTATCTAGATATGTTTGGAGCCTAAATAGTTTCCTCTTTGAAATTCAAAGAGGAAATTGGGAAAAAACGAGACAATAATTTTTTTTAAATTACTCTACACGAGCCATGGTTATGAAAATTGTGAGTCTTGATGAGCAAGTGGTGAAACTTCGATAATCATAGAATATCACCTCAATCAGATACAAAACTTGGCAAGAAATGCTTAAAAAAATTTTTAAAACTTTTATCGTACCTACTAAAGGCCAGGAAATGTAAAGTAACTAAACTTTTAAAGGTTTTATTATAGCGTTAAATATTTCTTGAATGAGAAAAAACAGTTATAAATACACTTACACTACAGACTCAAAGTAATGTATAATAAACGAGTTACAAGGTATTTAGCTTTAAACAGTTGCGTTCCTTCATACTAGTTTTACATATTTTAATAATATCGTAAATATCTTATATAAGGTTATCTTTTCTAAACAAACGGTACTATTCTGAACGCTGGAGCATATTGTGCAAACCAATGTTCAATAGAGAATGGGATAAATGGGATAAAAAGCCAAGTATCCAACATTTTATTATAATACTGTCATATTTAATACTTATATTATTATTTACTGTACTGCTAAAATTACAAATAATGGTAAAAAATCTTCGTTGCATGATGCATCATGCAAAGAGGTGGAATACGTTTAAATATAGAACTTAAAATACATACTTAATAATAATTAGAGTAAAAGTTTAGAGAATCGAGCCACACTCAAAGTAATTCTTGTACTAATGCTAACAAAAAAGCGAAACAAAATGTTACAAGTTACAAGGTATTTAATTGAGGTGTACTGATTCGTAAAAAATTAAAATAGTCTTAAAAACCAATAATGCTGTAACTAAAAACTTAAAAAAATTGAAAACAAAAACTTTAGAGAAAACAGACCTTTTATAATCCAAAGCAAAAAATACGCACAAGCCGGCTCGGTTTTTGATAGGTAATCTTTAACGTCAGCATTAAAATAATACAACTGTGTACCTTTGTGAATAAAATACTTAGAGGAATAGAATACTTCTTACTTGAAAACATTCATAACAGATAACTTGATACCGATGTGAACCACCAATAGATTCTGATGGTATTCAGCGAGCAGGAGCTTTCTTCCTTCCTCACACAGTAGCTAAGTTTGATGAAGTTTTTGTGCAATGATTTGGGTTTGTATAACTTTTGAGCTGGATTGAGACTGCATTTTCATCATTTTTCTAGCAATATCGGTATCGGTCATTCTTTTAAGTCGGACTGATGCATCAGGACATTTGTTGAAAAGAGAAAAGCTCCTCTCACTCATTCCTGTAATGGAAACATAAAATCCAACATTCATTATTTAACAACATTAACAGAAAAGTAAAAACTGTTTATGTAAGTATGTATATTATCATACAGGCTTATTTCAAAAATATGGGGTGGACAGAAAGTTCGGTTATAACTCGTTTTGGAGTGCAACAAAAAAAATGTTTGAATAAAAAGGACGATGAAGCCATTAAATTATTAAGGTGACGTATACGGTGTCACAAAATGTCCTAAAATAATAAAAGCACCACTGGATATTTATTTTTCAAAGCAGGACACCACAAGCAAGGTCACATGATGACTTTGTCTGAAGTTTGAAGAAGCTTTACATCAGCAATGACCGAACTTTCGATTTTCGTGGTATTCTCACTATCATTTTAATTTGTACTGCTAGTTTCGATTTTATTACGCAAAAATGCTTTATACGAGATACAGCCATAAAAATGCTTGTAACTGACAAGAGTTGTGAGTTTTCTGTCCACCCTGTAGTAATCAATAATGATGTGTGATTATAGATTATAATATGTATTTCCATCAGTAAATTGGAATCTTCTCCGTTTTCAAATAGCTATTATGCAGCCTTATATTATTATCGTCAAGTTTTTTCATACAAGATATCGAGTATTTTTTAATAGTTTGAGTACCATTTAATCATCAAAAAATGACAATGATAAACTTACCGACTGTTAACTCAACATATCTCCTTCGTCTTCCTGTGGATCCAAACGAATAAAAGTGGACATACTGACCCTTTTGTAGTTGAATCATTGGCATGTTAGTTTTAGGCAATTTTTTGCGATGAACTTGTGTATCTGTAGATTTCATTTTACTTGAACAATACTTCTCATATTGATTAATTGCCTTGGTCTTATCGTAACATTTTCCAAAACCCGTATTAATAATCTTTTGTCCAAGGGTGGAATTTATGGGAAGAGGATTATGTTTGAAAAAGGTTACAACTTGTCCATTTCGTGAATAAAGTCTCTTCTCCAAAGAAGTATCCAATGACTGTTTCTTAATAGCTTGTTGTTTTGCACCCCCCTTTTTTGCTTCGACCAAGTTGAGAGTAGAAAGAAAAAGATTCTGCAAGACAAAAGTACAACATGGATTGCCGGTCACAGTTGAACACATTATTTTTATAAGATATTTTGTAGTGCAATATATATTTCATGTAATAATTTTCAAAAACAACAAAAACAAAAGAATTCTGAAATCCCCTATTAATAAAACTACACGTTACTATGTAAGTACATGGTACTTAAGCCGAGTTTTTAATTTATGCAGTACCTTTTTTGAGTCATCATCTCTAATATCCTTCTGAGGTGACATCTTTCTAAACAACGGGATCATGCCGTTGACTATTGCCTGTTTGCTGAGAGCAAGCTTAACTTTGGTTCCATGGACAAGTGGCTTTTTTAACTCGTTGTGCTTGTTAACATTCAAGTCGGTCAGCACAATGAATTGATGGGTCGTCAAACAGTGTTGTAGATGAGGAGGCAAGGGGAGTCTTCTATTGTTGTCACTTTTTTTATTCCTGTTCTTGTTTAGTGTCGAGGATACAACAGGATATGCCGACTTTTTGAAAGGAGGAGGAGTAGGAGACATGCTGCTAAATTGACAAAACATAAGTGATTTCCCGAAAATAGCTTCAATCCACTTTTTGACACTGCAAAGACAAAACAGGAAACAAATACTTTAATGCATTAAAATTTAGTAAGTAAATAATAGTATTTACTATGTATATAGTATAATATTATGCAAACATAGTAGCGACAATAAAGACTAAAGACTGTGAACTATGAACTATATTTAATACTTTATTTATAGCCAAGTACAGATTTAGTATTTAATCGTATTTCATCAAGATCATCAAAAGTCTTGCATTTCACTTTTATTACATAATATAGTTACTAGTTATAATATAGTATAGTATATTGTATATTATATTATAGTATATGTACATTGTACATACTACGGTAAGCAGTAAGTAATTACATCATAGTATTGTCAGAACACACATCATACATCATGAATCATGAATCATTGATGAATCATGATGATAAAAAAAGATTGAAGATAGTCAAGTACTTCAAAATTATTTATAAAATCGAAAGTAAGTAAGCAATAAAATAATAACATGAAATGAACCATTTGAAGAATACATTACAAGTTACAAGGGTAAACTTACCAGTAAAAAATAGCAGTGCAGCTTCTCCACTTAAATTAAGTAGCTTAATTGTCAATAAAAACTATAAATAATAATAACTTTTGTTAAAAAGGTTTTAGATTTTAGAATTTTAAGTTTAGACTTTTTCCAATCTCCATGAAATATGCAATATAATATTTTGCCAATGCAATATACATACATACATAAGTATACATAAGTACATATGTATGTATGTAGATACCGAATTCGTAATTCGCACCTCTTCCGAGTAATATGGGGCGGATTGAGCATTCCAGTTCTCTGCTTCTTCTGCCTTTTGTCTTTTGGCCTTTATTTTATTCTTTATTTGGTATTTGGCCTTTGACCTTTATTTATTGATTCTTTATTTCAGTTTTTCAGTCCAGGATGAAATGATGATGGTTTTAAAAAACGGAATGAATTAAGTTTTGTGACAACTTTTGAAAAGAGGCTTTTAAAAATTCTGAAATTTGGGGATACTTGCCCCTTTGCGTTCGACCTCTGCGTTGATCGGTGCTATTTCCAGGATAAATCGGACAAAAATCGCAGCGGTTATACTAGGCGTGTGTTTGCAAAGTGGTCAAAAGAAAGTGGCCCTCAAAAATAACGATCTACAACTTTCCTATCGACACCAAAGAGATCCCCGTGTGCAAGCATTGTGAAAATTACCCTTTTATTATGGGGTACCTACCTTTGTCTCAATTCTACCGTATTATGTCTGTCCGCATTTTTCAATTTATTTTCATTTAGGTACTGCAAAATGCCAAGGATGGGAAAGTAATGGGTCATTCATAAATACAAGGCAAACCTTCACACATTACATTAATATGTAACCGTTTCCTGTCAACCTATGGAACCTTTCTCTCAAACGGAATATCTATAAGAATGAGCGGCGTCAAACGTTGCTTTTTGTTCGCTTCGAGCTTGTGGTTTTTTTCCTTCTACATTCTACATGCATATTCTGGTTGATATTTTTCAGAAACAGAACACAGAATACATTGCACAGAACACAGAATAATATCAAAATCAAAATACAAAATATTAAAGATTTTTTAAAAGTTAAAAGTTTGTTTTGCCTTTGCCTTTGCGTTGGCAACGGCAAAACAAAGGCAAATTTTGTTTACACTAAGTGTACACTTTGCCCAATCATTTGTTTACAATTTACAGTTAATATTATTACCTATTATTATTTTTATTTACAGGTGGCATTGATGCATTGCATTTTCCTAAAAAGTATCGATCTTTTGTTTTGTTTTGACAGATGACAGAAGACAGAATATTTTGCAAAAAAACTATTCTTCCTGAGACATCCGTGTACTTGAGCGTATTTATTCCATTGCTCTGCACTCTGCACCGAGAGGAAACCTAAAAGTGTTAATTTAAGGGCATCCAGCAAAATGGTGTGAGGTGTGAGTGGCTCCAGACTCGAGAGTCTCGACAGGGAAAATGGCTGGCCGGTCACCTGGAACTCGACGAACCAAAGGCCAGGGTCAGGCCAAGACTCCGGGGACTTCAAAAGGATCAAGTAGCAGCACGGCCAGCAATAAGCACAAAGTAGCCTTCGGCTCAGGTGCCAACGATCCGAAAAAAGTTGTTCCTCCTACTACCAAGAGAAAGAGCCCCAGCAGTGGTACCAACAGTACTAGGAAGAGTGCTGGGTCTAACACGCCGAGGCGCCGGCCCAGTTCTAACTCCAAAAAACACAAAGGTGGGAGCAAGACCGGCTCGTCGGGCAGCAGAGGTCACCGGAGGAAGAAGGTCTCCAATCCAAAACCAAGCGGTGGAGTGAATTCCAAGAGAAAGTCGACCGCGGTCCCACCAGCTGACGGCGGTGGTGGTGGTGGCGGAGATGCCGAGGGTGTCCTTGCCAAGACCGCCAATCCACAGGGCAGGAGGATTCGGACTCTGTATCGGGGGAAGGTCGCCAACCCCATAAGGATCCCGTGGATCCTCCACTTCATCGGCACGAGCACCTTCACCACCTTCTTTGAAACCGTCATGGCCATCTGCTCCTACGTCTTCTTCTTTGTTGTGACCTACGAGGCCTTCTTTGCCTATGAGAGTGAGAGTGCCTACTACACGATTTTTACCTTTGACGTCTTGTTCCTCACCGACCTCCTCGCCAGACTGATAGTCGAGGCCTGGCGTCACTGGAACAAGTGCCCCTGTACCTTCACCCTCATCCCGATGAGTCTCGGCTGGTAAAATTAAACCAAAAAGTATTCTTGTTAATTAGTATGATGATAAATCATGGGATGATTTTATTTTGGCATTTTTTAGTGTCAAATTTTTCATGTTTCCCTAATAATATTATTACCTTGACCTCTGACCCTGATCAACAACTGGATCTCTTGCCAAGGTACCTTTTAGAACTGTGGACCCTCTTGCCTCTCGACTTTATCTTTCTGTATGTCTACCTCAAAACTGTGAAGGAGGGGACCAACAGCCTCATCTATCTTAACTATGTGGACTTTTTTCGCGCCAACAAGTTTTTCAAATTTTTTAGGATGTTTGCTTTCTACAGTGAGTCCTCATTATATTATGCACCATAACTGATGATAATATTTAATAATTTTTTCACTTTTATTTCAATCTTTAATTGTTGCTTGTTTCGTACCTGAAATACGTTTCTTTAGTTTTTTTTCATAATTTTAAAAGTTGAAATGCTCCTTGGTTTGTGTATTATTTTTGTTGATTGTTGTTTTTTACTTTGTATTACGAAATAAAGGTTTGCTGGATCGAGAAAGGAAACTGAGCGAGTTTATAGTATTCTTGTTGAAATTCTTCACTGTGTACTTGGTATTTATTCAGGGGGTCGCCTGCGTTTTCTATTTGCTGGCAGAAACCGTAAAAACATTAATAATTAATAATAATTTTCAAAAAACGCAAAAATGTTCTGATTTCCAAACTGTTGGAATTTTCAAGTAAATTAAAATGTGGGCCTTTTTTGCGTTTTGCTTGACAAAAAAAAATATTAGGACCCGATTGACATCATGT
>JAQIVE010003318.1:0-17105 GCA_034698285.1 Sminthurinus bimaculatus | reverse complement strand
TTTCATGAGCCCAGAAACTGGCTTGACCTTCAGTCACCCCAGTCTTCCGGTCGGGCGGGGAGGATGTAACAAGTAGGCTCATCTCGAACCTCTCTTAGGCTCCCTCTTTTTCTCATTTCTCTTACTCACTCGGGAAAAAGAAGGGAAAATTCAACCAATTCACCGCACTATTCATTCATTCAACATTCTGAGTTCTACACTCAAGTTTGACTCTTCAAGTTTCGAGCATGGTGAATAGGAATCTCTCCTTCTTCTTCTCGATTCAACAATTATTACAATAATATATTATTAGCAATAATCAACATCGTAATAATATATTATCATTTTAGTTAAGGTAGTATATTATAACAATACTCCTATTTCAAGTTGTTTGCATTTGTTTAGGATATTATAATATTACTCCTATTTTGAAGTGCTTGCATAAGTTCAATATTATAACAACACAATATCTGCGGGAGAGACCTCAACAATGGACTGTGTAAAGTAATCCACAGGTCTCGCCCCACACCTATCCAGCAAGACTTTTATCAAGAAACTTTGTATTAAGTGTAAATAAAAATAATAATCAAAATATTATTGCTGGAGATTCAACTACAATTCATCTCATTCGTCCATCAACATCATTCATTGTAGTTAAATAATAATATCTAAGTGCACCTTAAACCTTCGGGTAAAGGGAAGAAAGAATCATAGCTTCAGATTCAATCAACATTCATTCAAACTTTTTAATGTTAGTAGTCTAGCATTATAAATGGTGCTCCTCAACTGTGGTTACTCCAACCAAATTAAAAAGTGATTTTTTTTCAATTTGGACTTAAGCATTTTTGTAAAGGGAGTATACCCAACCTTCAAGCAATTCAGTCATCGATCATCACATTCAACATTCAACATATTATTAAGCTACCATTTGTGAAAAATACTATAATAGCATCACAAAATGGTGCTCCCCTGTGTTTTCTTCAAGCTTAAAAAAAAGTTAATTGTTAAAAACTACAAAAATCATCACTATCAACATCAAAATTCGTGATAATATATTATTTATTTTGTAAAACCATGCCGTTTTACACATATGTACAGTGAAACCTATTTAACATTATTAGGTCCTTCATGTTGTATAGTACATATGTACACTAAAGTCCATTTGATATTATTGCGTCTTCCACGCTTTGTATTATCCATACATTACAGTGTATAATATATTATTATAAGGAAGTGAATAATATATAACAAAGCTCAAATATCATTACAAATTGTGCTCCCGTTTTTATTAAAGCCTAAACATAATAATCACTAGGAGAAACTACAAAAATCATCAAAATTATCATCAAAATAGTGATATTATATTATATTTTTATAAAGACCATGCTTTATAATATATATGTACATGGAAACCCATATGATATTATTGGGTCTTCCACGCCTTTGATTGTACATTTATAAGACAGTATATAATATATTATCATAAATCAAGAAGAAAATAATAAAACTATACTTTTTATTACTTCTCTACATTATTCATGTATCCTGGAAACTGAAAAAGTAAATTCAAGAAATTGGAGCATCCGTTTTCCCGATTCTTCATGGTCAACTCAATGCTGCAAATACTCTTGGAGATTTCGTCATCTTTTTCCTTGGACTACTTCACTCACCTATTGGACTCCAAGTTCCTGTCCGGTCATCAAAGACCACATAGGCGGAAGCCAGCCTATGTGGCAATAAAAGTAAATCATTTTTATTGTTGATACACATGGGCAGGAATAGTACGCCTATTTCCTACATCTAAAAATGAATCATCCATTTTACTACAAAGTATAAAGTATTATCTTGAGGACATTTTGCTGCTGATATATTTTTGTTTGGTCTTGTATTATTATGTCTCCTCTCCGAGCCGTCATGGATCCCCTGATGTCACACCTCACCACTCTCATTATTGTCATCCGGCCCTCTCCCTGGTGAATCGGACTCAGCAATAATACTACCATCAACACCAGCAACTTTGACTCCTTCAACAATAATACTACAAATTCTACAACAATCAACCATCATCAACATCATCAACAATCACCTATTCAACACTCTTCATTCATCTTGATGACATCAACACCTGCAAAATACTTCAGTGAAGCCTAAACTATACCTCTTATTACCATTACTCCTGTTCCAGTGGTTGCATGAAGATAAGATTTACTATAATATTACTTCTTCAAGTGACTGTCTACTTGAAGTATCTCTAAATCTGCTGGAGTACCAGTGAAAATGGACCGGAATAAGTGCTCCTTAAGTCTTGCCATTCTCTTATCCAGCAAGACTTTTATCAAGAAACTTCGGAATAAGTAGGTATAAAACTTTAAAAAAAAGTATCATTCGCCCTACAAACACTCTCATCATCAAGTTACCATCAAGTTGACCACCAATCACCACCATCACCCTACAAACAATCACCAGTTGCCTGACGACGTGTTGACTCTCCGTTAAGACCATTCTTCGACGACGTCCTCACTCATCACATCATTACTCCCCTACAAACCACATTCATCAAAAAGCAACCATGTCGTCAACGTTCGTCAATCTCATCCCTTGGATGATCATCACCCTCATCTGGTCAACAACTGGAGTCCGTTACCCTCCTACGTCTCCGGTCTCCGAAGTTCTTCAACACTTCGACTCACTCCCATCTTCAGAGCCTCATCATGCTCCATCAACCGAGAACGTCGCTGAGCCGACCACCGTCGCCTCAACACTCTCATCAACATCACCACCACCACCGGATATTTTGCCATCAAAGTCAACACCAAATGACCAACCTTGGAAAATACCACCCCCTCCTTTCTTTAAGTCTCAACTTAAGCCGCCAAGTAAAATTCAACGACCCCGGTCAACTGTGAATTCGACTACCACTACTACTACCACTATTGGCTCCATCATCAATGACCGTCTTCCTCACCACCACACTACTCATCTTGGCTCGTATGCATCGTATTGGACTACCATCACTCTGGTACTTCTCTACCTGCTCCTCCTCTACATTTTTGCCTTGATATTCATCGGTCACCCGCCTTCACTTCCCTTTGGACATTTCCACTTCCAGGCTACTGTCTCATTTGGAGTTGGCTCAAACAATAATCACTCTTCACCCGGAACTTCAACTTCTTCTACTCCCGCACCTCCGGGAAGTGGACAAGAGGCGTGAAGTCCTGGTTGAGCTTCACACTCCTCATTCTTTATCAAACTTTAAATCAACCCTTCCCTAAATCAAATCAGTGGACATCAACAATCATCATCATCACATTCATCACTTCAACTGTTCTCCAATCTCTCGACTTACCCTCAGTCATGGTCAACGGCTCATCAACTCACTTCGCTTCACTATCATCATCGCCACCACCACACCATCACTACATCAACATCGTTATTCCAACTACTCCCACTTTGTGGATCTTTTGTAAAGCTCTCCACATAACTGAGTCTCCTTCAGCCGAAACAGCTACCCACTCAGCGAAGGAATTGCAGATCTCCTGAAAATTCGCCTTGACTACAGTTAGCTTCAAGCCGAACCTCTCACCGCTAGCAAAATCTTGTGAGGATTTGAAACTCGAATTATCTGGGATAGAACTGATCATTCGTCCACAGCGATTTTGACCTCACCCTCATCACTTTTACCTGAGATTCTGCTGGAATTTGATTGAACCTCGACTAGTAACCTGTGTGAAAAGGAGAAGGAAAAATTCAGTGTTCCTGTCTTTTACTCCATTTTGACCCTCTTCACATCACTCTATTCGACTCTCTCATCACGATGTCACCTTCAATAGCCACCCTCTTCAATTTATCTTCGTCCCTGGAAGAAATGGACTCACCTGTAAAACCATTTCTACTCCAAACGCCGAAATCTGAAGAGTCTACATTCAAATCACCAAAAAGAACCAATTCAGTAGTTGTATCAAAACGGAAGGAAAAATATCAAAATTTACTCCAGCCGGATTTTGTCCACTACTAATGCTTCTTCTCATCTCAATTCACATCAACTTCATCCTCATCATCCGTAACTCATCAGTGTGCCCTGAACAGTGAAAGGTGCAAGTAAAATAGTAACTCCTACCAGCTTGGACTAGGACAACTATGAAACACTCTACACCTACTTCATTCTTCATCACATTGTCCACCTCACATCCACCCTCACCACCACCATCAACAATAGCAAACTCACCGTGTTCCTGCAAAATTGGAAGAAAATGGACCTCAGAAACTCCTTCAACTCCCACCTGTACCTATCAGCTGGACGAAAATAAGGACATCTATAGCGACTCCACTTCTACTCCCGTTTCCGGTGCACTGTGACCACTCATCACCTCTTCATCATCATTTTTCAACTTGTACTCCACCACTGATTTCAAAATTTAGGGAAGTAACATTCAAATAATCATATTATTTCTGATTTAATTCAGTATATGTATAAACATAAATCTTATTTTATGATGAATATCATAAGATGTATCAAATTGTTATTTATTATCACAATTCAATCAAATTACTTAAAAGTATTTTAAATTTTAAGTAGTGCCTTCATTACACTTTAAACAGGTCAAAGATCTTTAACTAATTATTGTTTCTTTGTTCTTTGTATTTTTTTTTCCACTAGAGACGGTGTTTCAGGACTGTTTAGCGTCTTCACTCCCCTCTTCACATCACTTGGTCGCAACCCTAAGAACTTGTCACATTGTGAAAGCTACCTTATGTCTGGTCCAAGCCTTGTCATGTGAAAAATCTTCATCACCTTCTTCTCCTATATCTTGACGCCAACAGTGCTGAAACAACGCAAGTCTCTCAAGTATCATCATCAACAATAAAAAAAAATCAATCAGTCAACGATAAATTCTTAAATATTTATCAACAATGAATATTTTCAATTTAAATCCAATTCAATCTATAATATACCAAAGTACTTTACTTCAAAATTCTAGTTAGTACGTAGTAGTAAGTATATTATTATCATCATGTTATCCCTAGTATAAGTATACCAATATATAGTATAATAATGTGATTAATTACCATTTACACTAATCAATATATTTTAGTTAGTAATCCATAAAATTACTTCTGTTTAAATGTTTGCATATGTTAAGTAATTTATATCAACCAATTTTCAAAATCAATCTTTCTGTTTATGAATTATGTAATATTCACTATTCAGTTTATGATCTAACAGATTCAACTCAAATCAATTTTATAGGATAATATGTATAATATGTAAAATGTCGTATTGTATAACTATTAATGTATCCTATGTCATCACAACATAATAACTTATCTAACGTAACTACTAATTTAAGATGTTATGTAGTCCCTATTAGTTAATTTATGCTCACTAGTAATTATTTTTTAAATAATTTACTTATTTTTGTTTTTTTTCAAAGGCACATCAAGCCAGAACTGTCCTGCTTTTCTCCCGTATGAACCGAACTACCAATTCAGTTCCTCACCCTCATCATATCTTGGGCCGTGCACCCCGATATGTGCTGAGACTCAAAATCAAAATCCCACCTCTCTAAATGAAAGAAGGGTCTTTCCGACTCCACTTTCATGAGATCACCTCCTTTCCCACCATCTTCAATCGGACAGTTCTGGGTCGATCACGTCCTCATCACTTTTTCATTTTCAATTTTCAATCATTTTTCAATTTGATATTATTATATAGTATAAACTAATAATAATTATTTCATTGTTTTCACTTTTTGTTCAGCCATCAGATTGATCCGAGACGAGCCCTTGTCCCTTTCATGAGCCCAGAAACTGGCTTGACCTTCAGTCACCCCAGTCTTCCGGTCGGGCGGGGAGGATGTAACAAGTAGGCTCATCTCGAACCTCTCTTAGGCTCCCTCTTTTTCTCATTTCTCTTACTCACTCGGGAAAAAGAAGGGAAAATTCAACCAATTCACCGCACTATTCATTCATTCAACATTCTGAGTTCTACACTCAAGTTTGACTCTTCAAGTTTCGAGCATGGTGAATAGGAATCTCTCCTTCTTCTTCTCGATTCAACAATTATTACAATAATATATTATTAGCAATAATCAACATCGTAATAATATATTATCATTTAGTTAAGGCAGTATATTATAACAATACCCCTATTTCCGTTGTTTTGCATTAGTTAAGGATATTATAATATTACTCCTATTTTCGAAGTGCTTGCATAAGTTCAAGATTATAATAACACAATATCTGCGGGAGAGACCTCAACAATGGATTGTATAAAGTAATCTACAGGTCTCGCCCTACACATATCTAGCAAGACTTTTATCAAGAAACTTCGTATTAAGTGTAAATAAAATAATAATCTAAATATTATTGCTGGAGATTCAACTACAAATCATTCATTCCTCCATCACCATCATTCATTGTAGTTAAATACTAATATCTACGTGCACCTTAAACCTTCGGGTAAAGGGAAGAAAGAATTCTAACTTCAGATCAATCAACATTCATTCAAACTTTTTAATGTTAGTAGTCTAGCATTACACATGGATACTCATTACTTGTTATACTCATTACTAAATTCTTGTTTTGTGCCTGATGATGAACACAAATGATGTTCGAAAGCTCGCTAAGATAAAAATCAATTATTCACGCTAACCGAATTAAAAATGTACAGCAGACTCATTACTCATCAAAATTTGATGGAAGTTGGTAAGGTAAGGTTTTTTTCTCAGGGTAGACCATATTTGTCAAATTTTGGCTCTAAACAAATTTTCCGGAAGTGGCCATCGAATTAAGGTTCAATTCTGCGGAGGAGAATTTTTCTTGGTAAAACGGTCAAAGTTTTGGCGCTTATTTCGAAAAAAAAAATTTCGCTTTCGCATATGTATTTCAAGTCAGGTCATCAGTGCTTTTTTTTCAACTGTTGCCAGAACTCTAGTATACATACATAGATAGGAAATCATGTATGTAACAACAGAGTTTTCACCTCATACCACAAGACATAATGTAACAGATCGTAGTTGAGGGAACTATAGAAAAAAAATCATTTCGCCCAAAGGATATAATAGATAATAGCGCTAAATTATTGGACGTTAAATTATGCATTATTCACAGGTAGATATGAAAAAATTCGGACAGCATGAAAAACTTTCATTAAGATTGCTGCCATGAGTCTGGATATAATTAATAATTAATATGCAGTGTACAGAGAGTGTATTACCTATGCCCACTATTAATTGATAATTGTTATACATAGCTTCCGCATTATGCATGTGCCATATTTCATAATTTGTGTAGGTTTATTATCCTTAATGATTTGTATTCTTATACTCTCATATTATATATATGGCCAGTCAAAGAATCCAAAATCCAAATATTAGCCTTTCCATTAGTGGTGCGACACGAAGATTTCTCATTTAAAAATTATTACTGGTCAGTATAGCCACACAGTAATGAGTCCTGTTCTTACGTTGATAAATATGAGCAATAAGCAATAATGACACCTTTATGGCTAGAAATCGAACACATAATATTTCATCTCATAATAGTGTAAGAGAGGCTATTAAGGATTTAACAGGCAATTATTTTACTTGCTGCCACACACAACGTATTATTACGGAGTACATCCAACAATACTTCTTACACAGGTAAAAAAGTTCCTTTGCTGAAGCTTCAAATTGAGCCACATTTTTAATTTTTTGCAACTTGACTTTTGACCTTTCATTTTTCAATCTATGTACATACCTCCAGAAAATAGGGAAAAGCAGCATCCGCATCAAGATGAAGACGGAAACTACGTGTGTTATGATTGTAGCCCTGTTTGCCTTTGCCTTTCTCCAAGTTTGGGCCGGGTCAGAGGACGAAAATATGGAGATGCCTCGTTTTGGTCAGAAGTGTAACTACACGGGGGACAAGGCCAAGGATGACGCTGGTTGCTTCGGCTTCAACAACAATTTACTTTGCTCCAAGGCCGGAGTCTGTGACTGTTTAGACCACTACGAAAACCCCGTCATTTATCATCATTCCCACTTCCAGGTCAACGAAAAGGGCACCGCCTGCATTCCCCTACGACTTTCTGCCCCACTTTAGAATCTCTGGAGCCAAAATAACTACATAAATATCACAAGCTCCAAAATCAACTGGACAACATTAAAACAAGGGAAGATGGCCCATGATCAATAACTTTGTATGGGCACTAACTTTTTGTTTCCATTAAATAAATTTTAATTGTTGTTAAATATTCCAAAAAACGTAAGATTTAATTTTTCACGGTACTGCTGGTTTTGTTATTGAAAATGTAGAAAATTATTTCATAAGATAAGGTATTACAAGTTTTTTTTAGAAGAAACTCTAAAATGAGCACGGGCACTTAAAAGATCGGGGGAGTTCCGGGAATCGAGAATAGCCCCCTGGACCCACCTCGTAAATATTCCCTTTGCACTCCTCCTCCGGATAAACGTAACATTTTCGGTCTGCGTTTGTATACCCGGAAATGTAGCCTGGTCCTGGCCCTAAAGTTGTGATGTTGACGCACTCGTCCTTGTTTTTGATGTCCGTGCAATTAACTTTGTCCTCCTTGGTACAAAGGAAGAGGTGAGCGCCGTGTTTGACCAGAGGGGTGCACCACGCTTCTACGGATTTTTCCGATGGGCCAAGGGTCAACACGGCTAAACAGACAAAGGTCACGGTAATCCCGGTAAATATCGGTGAATAGGTAGAGCTGTGATTCGGGTTCTTCGGATTCGCCATCTGAAAAATCACGAACAAATCACATGGATGTAATTTAAAACTTTAAATCTAAGAATTTAAAAAAAAATTGAATAATCAACCCGTATTTATTTTTCTGCCAAAATATGCAGAATTCCTTGAGCTTAAAAAAATTTAACAGAATTCTGGAGATTTCTGGCGAAAATTGGTCAAATTTTCTGCATGGAGTTTCTGTTAAATTGTTTCAAAAATTTTGTACTGGAACTCAAAATTGTGGTCAAAATTACTTGAAAAATTACAAAATCCTCACAATTGCACTCAGAAGTATTTTTCAAAGTAAAGTATTTCCTCGAAATTTTAAACAGTTTTTGAAAAATATTACGTCTAGAACCTTCACTTATCTAGCGAGAGTTTAACCAAACGGAAAGTGAAAATAATACAGCTGAAACGAGCTTAAAATATTATGAAGATTGCTTTGTACTGTTCATCTTCAATAATTAGCCGTAGCTTTCATAAGATACACAGACAGATATAAATAAAATACAACTTGAAGGCCACTTTTTAAATTACAAATTAGTTTCAAGAACTTCAATTCATTACTATGCAGTGCTAATGTGTTGACTCATCATAATGATAAATCATGATTTTCCGTAAACAAGGCGAGCTTGCACTATTATACAAACGCAAGTAAATATAATATGCCTATACAGAGTTAAAGCTTTCAAAATGATATTCCATTGTTTAAAAAAGAAAAACAAAGTTGGTAGAATCCAGAAACAATTAACAAATGCTCAACAATCATCAAAATATTTAAATAGGTTCATTTACCTACATTTTCAGTTCAATTCTGCATTCATTTCATGGCATCGTCATTCCCCTTCTAAGTTTTTCCCCCAGCTCCAGCGTCTCCAGAGTCCTTGGATGCTTCTCTCCAATCGCCGCCTTTTGATGCTCGTACAAAACCGTCCAGAGTTCCATTCCCCGTTGAAAGTTCTGCTGGAGCTCCAGCACTGAGACGATGGCCTGAAGAGTGAGCAGAGTGACCGGGTGAAATTCCCCATGGACAATTTTTTGCTGATTATGAACAAGTTCCAGTAACTCCAGGGATCTGTCAAGTTCCCCTTTGTCTCGGAGGATGAGACCGAGATTCCTCCGGGTGTTGAGAGTGTGTCGATGATTTTCCCCCAGGGCAATTTCCTGCCGGGTCAGACAGTTTTCACATAGAACCGCGGCCCGGTCATTGTCGCCCTGATTGTGTAAAGTGAGGGCCAACCTATTCTGGGAATTGAGAGTCTGCATGTCATTCTCCTTGAGGATCCGCTTCCGCTTCTCCCACACGCTGGAGAAAATCTCAATAGCCCTGGACAACTGTTTGTGGTCAAGGAGGGAGCAGCCGAGATTGTGCATCGAGCTGAGGGTGGAGGGATGATCTTGGCCCAAAATCTCCTTTTTTCCCCGCACCACAATTTCCAGTAGGGCGATCGATTCTGGAAGACGACCCCGCATTTGTAGGTTCCAGGCTAATTTGTGTTGAGTGTCCAGACAATCTAACTGGAAATTGTTGTTGTCCCCTTCCTTTGGACAATATTTTTTTTGCTTTTCTAGAGTTTGCTCAAAGATTTTTGAGGCCTTTTCAAAGGATCCCGCCATTTGGAAGAGGACGCCGAGGGACTTGGCAAAGGCGATAAATTCCGGAATACAATCGGGTAAAGGCCTTAAGTGCTCCTCGTAGATTTGCTGCATCTGTAGGAGAATCTGGCTGGACTCCAGACTACTGCGGGATAGTTTGGTTTCATCTTTCTCCAGGATTTCGGAGCATTTTTTGATGATAGAACGAAGACGCTGGTCATATTTTCCAGGGGACTCTTTTAGCTGCTCCATTATCACAAACTGGACCTGACGATGGACACTGACGATTCCTGAACCCTCCTGTTTGATCATCGAGTATTTTTGGAGGAGGTGCAAGCCCTGAGCTAGGTCACGGAACGCAGGTTGCACGTTGAGATCATCTGCTACAGAGGTCACGTGGAACAGAAAATCGACCGGAATTCGATCGGCAAAGAGAAAGGCCATAGTTTCCATGAGTTGAAGGCTCAAGGGCCCAAATTTGAGCTGCTCAATTTTCTTCAAGGTAATATTCCAGGTGGCAAAAACAGTTGGGGCCGAATCCGTTCCAGACACTTCAGCTACCAGATTTTGATCCCGCATAATATTCTTCATGTTGGCCTTGAACTCGGCACAATATTCCTGAATCTGACCCGAGATCCCGCAAAGTTCCCAGATTTCAGACTGTTGTTGAAGATAAGCCACCGCTTGTTGAAGAGCTAAAGGAAGGCCACCCAGGATTTTTGCGAGATCTTCCAAATCTCTCCGATTTTCCGGGGAATTTTCATCCAAATCTAGGCCGATCCCGCTTAAAAGAAAATCAATGCTCTGTTCCATAGAAAGACAGTTTAGAGGGAGGACTTTGATGACCCCGGACCCGGGCCCTTTCCACCCCTGATTTCGAGATGTTGCAAGAATCCGGGGTTTTGGAAGATCCGGGTGAAGAGAAATCGGGAGAAAATCTCGGATTCCATCCTGTTCTCCAGACACTTGGTAACCCTCCGCATTGTCGAAGATGATCAAGGACGGTCGAGAGTCAGGGACGATGATCGTTTCATAAACTTGCTGGACAACTTCTTTAACGGATTTTTCCTTTCCTTCAACACTCTTTAAGGGGATCTCCAGTTTTTGAGCTAGCTGGACAAAACTGCTTTGCATCGTGTTGAAATTCTGGGCGTCGATCCAAATCACGTGCTTGTACCATTTTCTGTGTTTGAAGGCGTACATTCGGGCCGTTTCCGTTTTTCCCACTCCGCCTAATCCGCTGACCACCTCCAATTGGGACAAAACTGTGACGATGCAGTTGACATTGAGGTTGCTGGAATTATGTTGAGTAGACTGAAGACTGTTGTGGAGCTGCTCGAAGAATTCCGAGCGGCCGAAAAATTGCTCGATCGGCTCCGTCATATTGAACCAAAGCCCGGATTTTTCATGGGTAGTAATAGAAGGGCTGACCTTGACCTCGTCTTGGTCTGGGTTGCTCAAACTTGGCAACATGGAGGAATCAGTTGTTGACTGATTTTGTGGGTGATTTTCATTCATGTTGATGCTCAAGTTGAGGGTAAACTTTGTGGGTTCTAGAGTGTGATTGAGGTTGGAAGAACTAAACTGAGGATGAAACGTTGGAGCTAAATTGAAGGAGCTAAAACGTAAATTGAATTTGAAGGTCAGTTTAATTCTTCAAGCGAATAGACTGTGGAAAACCTGTCCTTGGCACTTAATTATTGAAATATATTATAATATACACAGTATGCATAAATACCATGCGTGATTTTTGACTTGTACAATTATCTGTAGTTATGCTTGCATACATAATTACCTAGGAAGCGGCTGCTGCTTGATGACATGATAGCCAGACTTGCCTGACGGTATAATATCAATATCTAAGGGTTTGCTAAAAAAGTAAATTAAATGTTAATTTTAAATTGGCCTGACGTTATTTTGGAAATTTGAAGTAGATTGAAGTGCAGATGAAAAGATTGTGTGTGTAGAAAAATAACAGATTTTACTTTTTTCCTACGTCGAAATTCTCCCTTAGAATCTTGAGAGACTGCTTAAGTTGCTGGAAGGTGGGTCGCTGGGCAGGGAAGTGGCTCCAGCAAGCCCGCATAATAGAATAACTGTAAAATTACCGCAAAAATACTTTAGTACTTACATATTAATTAGTAAGAATCTCAATTTAATTAATATCCAAAGTATTCAAAAATCTTGGCTCGCTGTAAAAGTTACATGTCTGGAGTTGCAAATTCGGGCACCTCCGGTCGTCCTCCTTGTTCATAAAAGTCTTTCAAAGCTTCCCAAGTAGCACGAGGAAAGGGTAGTTTGGCAACCGAGAAAATTTCCCACATTATTATACCAAAGCTCCAAACTATATGTATAAAATGTACATACACAGAAGACAGAATGAGTAATAGATACAAAAATTTTCTTCAATGAAGATTTGTCAAGTAAAGTTTGGTGAATTATGGATGGATTTTTTGTGTAATTTTTAGAAAGTTGTACAATATGTACCATCAGTCTTTGCAGAAAATTCCAGCTTTTCCAGAGACTCAAGGGCCAACCACTCAAACGGGAACTTTGTCTACAGATAATACAGTTAGATACAAGCTGAGGAAAATTTCAAAATTTTGGACGAACAATTATGAAAGTTGTAAATTTTGCCAAGTAATTAAGTAGCAATTAAGTTTACTTATTACCTTGCCATCGTTCTTTTTGCGATACAGTTGACACCGATAGAGTTGGCAGGAATGTCCAAAGTCGGCTATTTTGACGGTTCCGTTTTCAAATAAAATTATATTCCGCAGTGCCAAATCTACATGAACCACCTTTACAAAGAAAAATTAAATTAAAGAAAAAAATAAAGTTGTCCAACCTTTTCATTGTTTTTACAAAATAATATATTTTTTGAGAAACATTTTGAATATTTAATAAACCCCATTGAGTTCTAGATACTCCATGCCCGCTGCAATGTCTTGACACCATTTGAGCATCTCTTTCATTGTTTCGACTCGCTCCTTGTCCTTATTGTTGAAACTAAAATTAATGTTTTTCTTTTAAATACTAGGTTAATAATTTCTTTAAATAATTATGTAAAACAATCAACAGTATAGTGCAAAATGCAAATTAGTGTTCAAGTTAAAGGAAATATCTAACGAATGGAATAAAAAATTAGTGTACTTAGTTAATAGTTAATAGTTAATAGGCATTAGGAAAGAGCAAGTGCAAAAATTCATGCAAAGAAAGTCATCCTACCTACAGGTAAGGAGGAGACGGCAAAAGCATGAAAGAGTGGAGGTAAAATACCCTGCTGGTGGGATCTCCTGCAACTTTTCCCGATATTCTTTTTGATTTTTGAGCAGATGAGACCGGAGGTCGCCGAGTCCCAATTCACTTACTATGTGAACTCCACTGGCTATTAGACGTTGAAAGAAAATTGTTCATAAAATACAGATAATATTATGAAAAAAAGCTCGAAGCTTAAAGCAAACTTTTTAAAAGTATTTATTTATCATCCTACGTTTTCCCAGTTTCCGGCCGACGGCTGGTGAAATGATACAAATCCCCAGGAGCTCCACAACGTTGTCATGTCTCCTGAGTTTGGACATTGTTCGAATTTCTTTGCGGAGAGCGACAGTCAAGTTAACGTCATGCTCATTTTCGTTGCCTGGGCGATCTTGACAGGGGTCGGTCGTCATGTGGGTTGACTTGATGGCACATTTTTGTGTATTGTCCAATACTCCTCGGACGACACAGCCAAAGGCTCCCTCTCCACAAACATCTATGTATCAGTAATCAGCAGTTAGACAAACCGTTTTTTCTAAAGGAAAATTAGCCGGCAAAAGTGCTGTGTATACTTTTTGTGTACCGTTGGAGAACTGCAGATTTTCGGGGAGAATCACGAGCAAATCGTCGCCCCACGAAGAATCAACAACAGCCATGATTTAGGTTAAAAAAATCACTGTATTTAACACATAATATAATCGAGTCACTTTATACTGGCATTGCTCTGGAAAAATTACACTTAAAGTCAGACCGATTTTTCTTCACCCATGTTTAATAAATGGAACAATAACTCTGGAATTTTATAGAGTATAAAATATCTACTAGGTAAAAGCAACGATAAATAATTAAAATTTGTTCAGAAATGTCTGGTAAATAATATTTAGGCACGTTAAAATCAACTTGCTCAAGTCCTCTTGCTAGACTGGCAGAGAGACTGTGGACTCCACAAAGTGGAGTCAAGTGCAAAAAATGATAAGGACTAGAATCCTCAGCCACAAGATACATAATATTTACATATTATACTGAATAAGCACAAATTACAGATGCTCTTCCAAGTACTTTCCATTTATGCTTTTTATATTATTATGCATTTTCCAGATAGAAATATTCATAATATGCATAAGCAGTAAAACCGAGTCCGGCAATCATAATTTTTTAACAGCTTAGACATATTTAATTTGATGCGTGCTTGTTTTGCGTGGTTGGTGAAATCTAATCTGTGAACTTGACACTTTATGATTTATGACAACACGTTGTATTATGTATGTATGTATTACATAAATGCGCTCATTCAAACGTAGTCAGCAGTTTGACTTTGAACGGATGCTTGTGATAGAATTGTACTCTGTTTATTTGATACTATACTTTTTACTTTTCTTGAGTACTACTACCCGACAAGCCGAAATCGTCACGGACCAAATAGTTGATTAGCCGTTGATCATCAACGGCCAATCATTTTTCATAAAATTCGTGACGAACACCAAAAATGATGATTCCTTACATAAAAATTGACGTCCCTCACATCAACCCAAGTTGATGCTCAAATGTTTGATGAGAAATGATGATACGATTATCATCATTACTCATCAAACTTTTGAGCATCAAACATTTGATGATTATTTATGATAAACATCTCATCATTTCTCATCATACATTTGATTTTGTACATATTAGTCAATAAAGTTGATGAATTATGATATGTTCTCATCTCTCGTGTGAAATACTCACGAATGTATATATATATATATAGTTTACTAATTGCATGTTAAATACCAAAATTTTGGAAAAAGAAATTAAAATGTAATATTGTCATCGTGTACTGTCAATTATGTAACCAGTTCAATGATTTATTTACACCCATATTTTGAGGGTACTTAATAATCATTTTCCCTCGTATTTTTTTCTCTAGGGATAAAAATACAGGGGAAAATGATTCACGGCCCTTTTGTACTGTCACTTCAAATGAGAAAAGGAATTCTCGGATTTCTGAAGCGATTAACAATATGGCACAGTAAAAACGCAGTTAAAATTAAATAATCACTTTTAAATTAGTTTAACTTTTAATTTCTAGCCTGTGTATTTGCGTGGCCTTACAAAAGGTCTTTTTGGCTTCTTTCACAATAGTTTGAACGTATTTCCCGCAAAAGTTCACATCATACAGTCATGCGTATGGCCAAGTCAAAGGAGCTCTGGTCTTTACATGCCATTCTCTCTCAGTCATTGATGGAATCGCAACATAAAACAGGGTAGAAAATTGAAAAATTGGAAAATTGAAGAAAATATTTAAAGTCTCCTGCATAATCACATCATAATTTTAATCTCAAACAAAGGATTTTCAAACTGTCATCTAACCGCAACTTAAATTTGAGTGTGATTGCTAAACCAATTTTTCAGCTAGTTGAAAAATCGGTTTTAGCGATTTAAAAAATAAGTTTTCCGTTTTCATCTAGTCTTGGAACACGAAACTTTGACAGAACACAGGTGAAATATGAAAAATTTTATGTGCTCAAGACTGCCTTTGTACGTAAGTTTATTTATAAAATTACTTAAGCTTCTTAAAACTTGTTATGATCTACTTTAATATTTAACATTTAACATTGATCTACTTTAACATTGTAACGATTTAAGTAAATATACAAAAGTACTTTAAACTAATAATAATTTAACGTTTTCGTTCTCCAGCGTACTTGAAGTTGCGGATAATTTCTATCGGAAATTTCTCTAGTGAAATTTTCAATTGAAATTATCTCTGGCAAACATAGCGTAATGACATACTTTTGTTTGTAATATGTACAAAGTATATCTGAAGCTTAATGCTTAAAATCAATATCTATAGTTTTCGAATTGTTTTTCAGCATGATTGTAAATGAATGTTTTTATTAATTATACGCATTCAATTTTCTGCTTTTGAAACAGAGATTTTCAACATCCTGAATTTTTCTACAAGTTTGCACATCATATTTTTTACAACAGAGTTGAGTCTCGTCTTCATTTTAAAGTAAGTAATTTTTTCGTTGTATTTTACAATTTACTATGTAGGTTTTGATTACTTATTTTTAAATATGTAGCAAAGCCACGAGTGAAAAAAGGACTCAATAACCAATGTCTTGAATGATTTGCAATCTCCTTTTAATTTAAATTACAATTTATTATGAATTATAATATGGCTCCAGAGTTTATTTTCTATGGTATCCTGGATTTTTATATCGTCGGTACTTACTGTTAGTATTTACACTAGTGTATATCCTAATAGTAAGTACATTTATATGATAGTAGTAAAAACATTTAGTATTTTATAATATACAAGTAAGAACACCCGTCATATGACGGAATTGGAAAGAGAAGGGTAAAAATTTGCAATTTAAAAATTTTATAGATTTATTGATATTTTTTTAAAACGTATTTATTAGTGCTCGAGCTATTCGACTTTTCGAAACTTTCGAATTTTCGAAACGTAGGTCGAACGAATGTTTCGGTTTTCGAAAGAATTCGAAAGGTCTTATGATCAATTGAATTCAATAGTAAAAACATGATAT
>JAQIVE010003317.1:0-17106 GCA_034698285.1 Sminthurinus bimaculatus | reverse complement strand
ACGTACATAGGCTCGTCAGTGATAACCTTTATTTGATGTTAGAATGTTTGATTTTTTTCAGGCTATAACCTCCTACAAATGGCCCATGTTCCAACGCTCCAATTTGTGATGGGATTAACTCGAAAATTGCGTGAAATTCAAAAACAATTGGCCTATGCTGTTGTCATAAATACTAATTACGTAGGGCAACAGGCGATATCCCTAGGGCGACCAATTTTAGGCTCAGCGCTGGAAAAGTTTGAATTTTACGGAACAACTGAAAGTAAATGGAAACCAGCGTTAGTGAAAAAATTCGGAGCTGCTAATTTGCCACCTTGGTAAGTCAAACTTACACACATTTAATAACTCTTTAAACTCTCTGTTTTTCTAACTATCAAGATACATTATTCATAACTTGTTTTTTTTTTGTAGGTACGGTGGAAACTCCAAAAATTATACTCCTGTTGCTGTGTTTGGATAAGCCATAAGCCTGTCTGACATCTTTTTATTTATTAAAAAATAATGTGCATAATTTATAACTACTATTCTAGACTGCAAGCTACAAATGTTTTTGCACGGTGTTCTTTTTTATCTGTGATATAAGATATGCAAGATTTACATTTTATTCAAGTTTGAAACAATTATTTAAGTTTAAAACAATCAGCTTTTTGTGCTGATAAATACATGCATGTATTCATTTGTATATGTTTTCAAGCGTAAAAATACAGACCTACGGTGTATATGCTGTATATATGCACAATGTACAATGTACATGCATTTTTTGCAATATCTAAGTATACCAAAGTATTTACTTATAGATAGTTATGGAAATTAGGAAAACCACGGAAACTCTCGTTCTATATACGTTTGATGAAAAATGCTTGTATGAAAATCTGTGGTACAAGTTTGTTGTGGGATACGAATACTAACTAATTAAAAATACTGTATGTTAGTTCATAGTATCAGCCAGTTTAATTCGAAAATGTTGAGCTGTGAACTTTTTTCGAACTGCCCTTGTAAATTTAAACGAATAAACACGGACTTAAAGCTGAAAATTTTATTATGCCTTTATGCGTTTTATCCCTTAGAAAAAAATCTTATCGAAAAATCGCATGAGATTTCGACACGATTTTCGTCCAAAATCTTATCAACTTTGATCAAACTTTGATGAGAATTTCATGAATTGTCATGAAAATCGTATAAAAATCTCATCATCGATTGTCAATCTTATAAAATATCATGCAAATTTCATGAGATTTGATAAGATTTTATTTAAAGGGATTCTTTTTCCGTAACATATGTAATTAATATATACACTTGATATTATTTGTATTACTGCAAGTATTATCGTTAGCATTTAAATCTAAAGAAACATACAAATTGTATTTACATCTTAATTAAGAGAAAACTAAGGAGCTCGACGAACGGCATGTGGCTAAACAAGTGTCATATTGTATCTATTAATTCTGTAATAATCATCAGTGATTCATAAATAATAAGATAACATGTAGGATTAAAATTAAAACTTTGTAAACTCCTAAGACTTTTTCCGTACTTTTATTTGTATCAGCAGTTGATAAAATGAAGGTTAAATCGGTAAACGGTCCTGTCTCAGTTTTTAAGTATACATACATAAGTAATTTTATTTTATAAGTATTGATATACAACTCATTCATACGAGCATTTTGCTATTTATACTATGTTCATTGTACATGATATAGACTACATGTAGTATGCAATCTAAAGATAAAGAGTATTTTGTTTTCCCTTTGTTGCGTTTCACTTTATAATACACGATTGTTACACAGAGAGAAAGTATGCACATTGTTTTTCCTTCGTGATCAACTGAACAATAATCAATAATACCTATTTATTTGTAGTTGCTACTCCTGAATAAGTTAAGTTATGAGATCTTGAATAAAGCCAAGCATTTTTGTAATCGGTGTTGAATTTCTAGCTTGGTCAAGTCCATTTTATTGTTGTTGATTAAGTTAAGTCGTTTCAAGTTTATATACTGCTTACAGTTGAGTTTCCAAATATTTCGCATGATTTCTGTATCAAATCAAAGACAACAGCATTTATTAATTACGTGATTTTTCCAACAAACTTCGATTATCTTGGTTGGTGTAGACTTTACCAACTTTAGTAAACGTATTTTGTAATTTCAATAATTTAAACAAACAGAATGGCAAGAAATGTGTTAAGAGGCATAGATTGTACATAATATATATATTATGTACGTACTTTTCACGCAGTAACCCTTTCCCCGGTGATTGTTTGGACTGAATTCTTTATTTGATTTGTTTAAGGTCCAACCCACTCTCTTTCTTTTCTTGTGTCCTAGAAATGTATCATTTTCCAACAAAATCACATTTTTTATACTCGTGAAATGGAAAGAAAAAAATAGAAATGTTCCATTCTTTATCCATAAGTAATTTCAAATAAAAATCTAGATTTCGTTACAACTGAACAAAATTTACCTCTGTTTTTCCAAGAGTCGTGGTGAGAGTAAAATTTTCGATGTCTTCGAAGATGGGGTTCAGGACGGCCGCCAATCAGAGGAGTCGCAACTGGCTCATTACTATACTCTGAAGCACCCATGTATAAGTACATTGATTATAGTACAACATAAATAAATCAACTCCTGTTTTCCATTAACATTCCAATGTTTTTTTAATTGCAATTTTTTGTTTCTTGTGTATTTTCAGATTTTTTTTCTTTACCGTCCATTTGATGATGATTTGGATCAAAGAAGCGTTTTCGAATTTCGTCCGGAATGCGGTGAATGGATCTTAAGGATGAAGAGGAAGCTTCCAAATCAGTTTGTTCACCGTCGATTTCACTGAGCTCTTCGTCGTCACCGTATGAAAATAAAGATGGCTTTGCTATCGAAAAAGCAAGAAGGAAACGAATCAGAAAAAACTCAAGCAGTTGTCTTAAAAAGAGTCAGCACTGGAATTTATTTATCATGTACTACCATTAGTATTTGATATTCTACTCTTGTTTTCTCGTCGTATTTTGCGGCTAGATTATAGTAGCTAGATAAAAATGACTTCCATTGCATGGTAATTTGTAGTTTATATAGTATGTACTGTACTGTCTACTGGATAAGCATTTGCTTTGATTCAATATTTATGTATGCAATTTTCACCAAAATATTGTAACCACACAAGTGCTCTCCAAGGGTGCGCGTCTTATACCAGTCGAAAAGAGGGTTCGGAAATGTTTTGAAAAACGTTTGTAAAAACATTTTGGTATTTTTTTTTAATTTTGGTTTTTGTAAAAATTGGACTTCAGATTCGAATTTTAAATAATTTTTTACCCTAGTAAACGTTGAATTCAAATTTTTTCCCCATTAACATGAAAAAGTTTATTTGGCGAGGTTCTATCTTTGGGTTGGTTAAAAAGGGTCATGTCGACGGGATCCTGATGGTGCGGAAACGGTTTTCTACTAATTCTGACCCCCTCTTTTCGATGGTGTCACTTAGAACCTCGTAGAGCATTTTTTTTCTCACTGACATTTTATATATGTACTTGTTGATATAAAAAACATGTAATATGTAAATGCATAAAAAAATTACCAGGTGACTTTCGCTTGTGATTGAGATTGAGGTGATCTCTCAGATCGTTGGAATGATTTGGTTTCGAGCGATTCTTTTGTTTAGCACTCAAATAATTTTTCATGGAAAAATCCCCGTACTGTTGCCATTCATGAGTGTTCACATTGTCGTCTTCATTATCGTCGTCGTCACCATTGAGACCACCGCCACTATCCATCCTGATACCGTCGTTATCATCATCGTAATTATAATTACTCCGCCTGTTTCCACGATTACTGTGATAAGATAACCAGGACTCCTCTGAACTGGATGAGGTTGTTTTTGTTGTTATTGTCGGTGACGAGAAGGAGGTTGTCAGGGCATCAACACCATTCGCATAGAACAAAATAAGACTTATTGTAAGCCAACCACTACTCATTCGTACGACAAACACTAATGCCATCATCCTCTAATTCTTCTTCTTCTTCTTATTGTTATTTTAAGTGTTTTTTCAACTTTTATAGTATATATAGTCTTAATCACTCTTTATTTTATCACAAGTATTATTATTATTATCGTTAGACAAAGAATATTAACTTGTTTCGTGTGCTCCTCGTAATCAAGTAAAATTCCAAAGCTTCAAAGAGTTGATCTCAATCTAACTTTTGTAAGTACTTCCACAATTAATTATGTATTTATGCATCTAAAATATATTCTAATAATAACAGGGGTAATAGTGAGATTTAGTGTGTATAAAAATAAAAATCCGGTTTTAATACTTTCCTTTTATTAAGTGACTTTAAATAGTTTTATATTTTTTTCTATTTATGATTGTCGGCCTTGTATTTGTTTTGTAGTTTTTATTTAATGGAGAAATCCCCCAAAATCCGTTTGTTTGTTTGTCCTTTTGACTTTCGACTTTAGTAAATTATGAACACATTTCGACCAGTGTTTGTTTGCAGATATAGTTTACGAAAAGGAGTCAACTTTTTAAAATTTAAAAAGTTTTACAACGTTTCTAAACATGTGAAACATGGAGAAACGGTGTAAAAAAAGTCACGTCGTCAGCACTTAAAACTTGAGGACGAATTGACACGGTACTCATTTATGTATTGTCTTCTACATAGCTCATGCAATAGATATGAGAGTGTGTTATGTTATGATATATCGTATTAATAATAATGTCATAAGTATATAGTTAAATAGAGAATGTTCAATTCATCATTATTATTATTACTATGACTAGTGCAAGTTCCAAACTACTACTACTACTACTATTATGTAGTAACATTATTATATATTATACAACAAATATGTGTAAGGGAAGCAAAAAAGCCATTAGAGAGAAAAGCGCTTCTGAGGATGTATCATCTCTTTTCTTTATTATGCATGTGCTTGCATATGTACACAAATAATAAAGTATCTAAACGTATTATGCCTATTTGAACGACTGTGGTAAAGTGGTAAAGTATCTGTGGAGATTTGAAAATTTTTCTTCTCTGTTACTACTGTCTATGAGCGCAGTTAGTGCCTTGTTAGTTAAGTAACTGGAAAAGAGTTTGAGAAAAAAATTCGGGTCCAATTACGTATACTTGCTCTGCTCTATATGTCTTATATACTCATACTAGCGTCTCATTTTATCTAAAAACGATTTAGCTTTCCTTCCTGTATATTTACTTCTTTGACTGGGACAGTGATGAAAAACGGACTATAAACTATACCTAGTTAGTATTACATAAACACACGAGAACGGCCAAGACAGGGTTTTTCATGCCGCTTTTTATTATTGACTTTTCTCACTTTTTTGTTGTCTTCATGTCATCAACTTGAGCATGACAAATGGTTTAATTGTCCTCAATATTCCTGTTTCAATTTCAAACGGAGTAGGAAAAAACAGCTATTTTGGTTGCAGAAGCAAGAGGCGAGATATAATTAACATATTAAATTACCTCAATCTGATTTTACATTATTTACGTTGTAATTTTTAATGCATTTAAATACAGTATACTGGAACTGCGGTGGTGGGCTCAATCCAATCTTGTATCTGTAAAATTTCCAAACGTTGGGCCAGGATTATATAAATAAATATATTTCAAGTTGATATGGTTATTTAAAAGCAAGTAGTGAGGTCATAGATCACAATACAGGCCCTGTATTACAGGGGCATTGCATATTATCCATGTTTTGTTTTTTTTTCAGTGATTCGTTTTCCTTTCCTGCAAAACAGGGCTATGTATGATACACGTTTAATGCAGAATAGAGACCTATAATAATATGAATGTCAGCATTGAAGCTATGAGATCGCACTAAAGATTCCCGTAGATTTAATAAATCTACGATCACAAATCAATTTTAAATTTTTGTGATTTTCCTTATTTCTCAAGTACACTATTTCAAAGCAAACTACATTTAATCGCACTATTTTTGCCTGCAAACTAAAGACTGTGTACTTTAGGTTGAATTTTAATGATTCATGCACCAATATTTTGTTAGACTTGTTTTTTCAACTGGACTGAATCAATCTAGCGATGAAATGGCCAAAAAGCTCCAGGATCACTGGAAGTTTTACGTCGCCTCACACACATGTTAAAAAAAGAAAGGGGCGAGCTAAGATTGAAGAAAAGATTTTACTCCCATGTTTGGTATCATGTTCTATAATTACTTTCACAATGTACCGAACAGGTGGTCATTTGTAGTTTCATAATAATGTAAATATTTAACTATCTACTATTATGAAGAAGAGAAAGGAGCTGTTGACTTTGAACAACACCTTATATAGGACCCTACTTCTGATAAGCATTCCTTTCTTATTTTACCCTTTTGTCCTTCAGTTTTCAATTACGGTTTTGAATTTAGATTCGTATCAAAATCTCATCATCGATTGTAAATCTTATCAAATCTCATGAAATTTTCATGAAATTTGACAAGATTTTACTTAAAGGGATTTCTCTAATTTAAAGCTAATTTTTTCAGAACCCATGGATTTTCCTGAAAAAGCATCTCGCTGCATTGTTTTTCATAATTTTGTCATAATTTGTAGCATCTATTTTTAACCTCCAATTAAAGTCTAAATGCTGCGAAAATGTACAAATGCTGGTTCATGTTTCATTTGGCGGGAAGGAAGTGCAAATTTCCGTCGTTAAACGAAATCAAATCACATGTCCTTTGAAAAATTTTCCTTTTAACGTCATAGCCTCCTCTAAATTCACATACATATTTTTATTTTTTATGCATCCTGCACAATGCACATTACTCAAACACGTACTTAGCATGTCATAGGTAAGGAACATGGGAGTGAAAGAAGCCCTACGTACATAAAAAAGCCATAAAACGATCTTTTAGTTGTCCATGTGTTGTTGCAGTAATAATAATAGAGTGTACAACTTAAAACCCGAAACTTGCTGTACATCAGTTACATCCGGAGTAGCCTTCAAAATTGGTGGAAAAAATGTTGAGGCTTCTTTCGCTTTCAGCAGTTTTTCTCGCCGTCGTTGGGACATCGGTCGTCGTTCAAGGGGTATTTTTTTATCTTCATCCTACCCTTATAATAAATCATTTAAAGCTATCAAATAGTAAAACAATGGAATCTAAATTCTAATTTGAGGGTCAATGTCAAAGTCTAAGTACACATTTTACATATTTTTGTGACTGCAGATTCCAGTTACACCGGATAAAAATACAACAAGGGTAAATTTCGGAGACGACTTGGGAAATGACGTGTCAAAAACGTCGGAAGCGGGATTTTCGACCGAAAGGTCGACCACGGCTTCCGGCAACTCCACGAGTACCAACGAAACGACAACTGAAAATCCCAATTCAAATTTAAGTTCAAATTCTACATCAGAATTTTCAGTCACGAGACATAAGGCGGAAGTTCCCGGGAACGGAGAGGAAGACGAGGATCACGAATCCCGGGGAATGGCTCGCCGCATTCCAAGTTACGGTGTTTCGGCTCAGGTAACGGCCGGAGGGTTGGGAGGATTGGGCGCGGTTGGTACTGTTGGGGTTGGCGGAAGGCGTGGTAAAAATAATGCCCTTACAAGTACTCTCTCGGGGGTGTTGAACCCCGTTTTTAGAGTGGCCACCCCGGTCGTTCAACCGTTGCTGGATCCCAAGCAGAATCCCTTAGTTGAGGCCGTGGTGGATTCCGCCACGCCAAACTTGACGCCGCTCGTCGCGCCCCTTGCGGACGAAGTCATCAAATACTTTGTGGACTCAAAGTACAACCCCAGACTATATGATGTGATAAATCACGCGCTGGACGCCAAGAGAAACCCGGGAATCAACGAAGCCCTGGGCAACTTTTTGAATGTAAAGAATAATCCAGGGATCAACGATCTTCTTTTCAACTTTGTGACGACTAATCCCGCGCTCATTGACAAGTTTTTGCCCCTCTTGGACCCGGAAACCAATCCGGGGATTATCGACAAGATAATACCGCTGCTCAAAAAGTTAATAGGCAATGCAAAGTTGCAGGAGGCCCTTTTGGGGGCTATTGGGGATATTTTTGGGTAGATGGAGCCTGCAATCACTTAATTAAATGTGTAATACAATGAATAAATGTTTGGTGCGCTAATTCGGTATATAGTTGCACTTTTCTCGTCCTCTCGGTCATTTTTCAATAATCTTTTTTGAAAATTATTTTCAAAATTTTGCATACATCTAAAACTTGTTGATTTTTATTAAGATAAGAGTTTACAAGTTTTTAATTTTTAAGAGATTTCTTTTGTGATTTATAAAAATTGCATAGAAAGTTGATCAAAAGTCAAAATTGTCAAAAATTTACATCAAAGCATTTTTTAACTTTCTTCGTAGTTTTCCAGGCGCTCGCTCTATCAAAGTGCACAATCCACTTATTTTTTGAAGTGTCAAAGCGCAAACTATGTTCTTTCGAAAAAAGCATCTATAGATAAGCGTTGACCAAAATTTGTAAAACCGTCTTAAATTTTGAATTGGACTCAAAATGAAACTCGCGAGACCAAAAACAACGCTGAAAAAATAATCTGCTCCCATTTCGATGGCAAACATTGAAACCGAAATAAGAAGGCCGAAAGCGAAAACTTGAAAGAACAGATAGATGTTTGATTTGTCGAAGCCCAACTCTTTGAATTCTGGGGTCCGTTCATCCATCGGCTTTCCAGCATATGTTTTGTATCCTATTTGCTCAAACCAATAGTTTTCCCACATTCTCCACAACAAAACGAGGCCAGAGGCCATCAGTCTGCCCATTCTGATGCTCAAAATGCGGGTTCGAAAGGGGTCCAATCCATCCCTTATAGATACAAAGCTGGGCCGTGACAGTGAAAGATCAGGGATATCTCGATTATGGGCAACAATTATTTTTTTAGTACCCCTAAATTGTTGTAGCACAGCCGTCTCATTCATCACAATCTTGAACCGGTTCCAAACTGATTCAAAGTGTTCTGCCTTGACGAAAAAGACGTTGTTGCGGTTCTCGCTGGTTTGTGTGAATTTCCGTTTAATGAGTTTTTCCAAAGATTGTTTACTCACGCAAGTTGTCCTTTGATACGCTCTAATACGGTCACAACTCACCATTTTGCAGTCGAACGAGGTTGGATATATCTGCTGCAGCATTTCAAAATTGCTCAAGCTCCTTGATTTATTCTGCTTGACCCCGCAGTAAACTTGGCATTGCACCATTTTTATAAATGATGGCGCTCCGCCCAAAAATTGGAATTTAACAAAGTTGGAGTGAAACTCTTTGGCTGAAGCAACTCCCCCGTGTGTATTCTGACAGCGGCGATTCAAGTCCTTGATGTAGATTTTAAACGTTGGGTCATCTAAAAACTCGCAAGTGTATCTCCACTTTGTTTTAAAAGGGAACGTGACGGTGTACTCGGACTTTATGATGCCTAGATATGCGTTTGATATAACAATGCCCATCAACAGCCAAACGGCTAGCATCCACTTGATAGAGCGTGTAAAAACTGGTTTCAACGTTGACCTGACCTCCTCGTCTTTAGTCCGGGACTCGTGTGACCTTGTGGGGCAAAGTTGTTCATCGTCAGGTTGCATAACCAGAATTCGAAGAAGCCACCACATTGACATCAAAGCAACTTGAAGATATTCTTCATGGGGACATTTAAGGTTGTCTAGTTGCTTACAAGCTAGGGCAACGACGGTCAAAAAGATGGCGGTGGTCACCATGGTTACCAAAAGTGAAAGCCAGACTGGGTTCTCCAGTGGGCGGAAAAATACTTGGACGGAACTGAATCTGCTAAATATGTCCGAATTTGTGATGAACTTGACCCGATGGTCGTTGCCCGTTGGTACTCGAATCGGGAGAGGGTAAAAAAATTCATATTTGTCAGAAAGTAAAAAAGTCGACAGTCTGTTTCCGAATGCAGAGCTAATGTTATAGTCATAAACAAGTTTATTTACAATCAAACCAGACGTGTGGATTTTATTATCTTTAAATTGGCGCGTCGCAAGTTTTTCAGGCCAACCTGACTGCGCTACCATTTCTTCCTTTAAAACTTTCACTGTAATCCGGCAACTAAGTCGACCTTGCTCATACGCAGCCATCATATTTGTAACGCAAGAAGGCGAGATGGACTCGTCTTTTGTGGGTTCAGATGTGCAACAGAACGGAAAGGAGCCGCAGAAACCGGTTTCAAAAGTGTGGACCCATATGCTGCAGTTTGATGTTGTAACATAATTATTAAGGTCCAATTTTATCAGAAAGAAGAGGTCAAATTTCAGAATGCTCACGTCGCTTTGTTTATCAAGTTCATTCTTTGGGTCGAAAAAAAAGACGACTGTGAATTTCGGAACCACTTTCCTAGTTTCACCGTCTTCGGAAATACCTTCTTCATTACCAAGGTCGCTCCAAGTGTATGGAGATGCCAAAAAAATTGGGTTCGTACTTTTGATGATGAAGTATAAGTTGGATGTTCTCGCTGTAAAAATGAGCCTGTTGTAGCACTTGATGTTTTTGCCGTAGACGGGCGAAGTAAGTTTAAAGTTGTCGGTGGAATTTGGATTTGATTGGGGTTGAGTGTATGTCCGACTCTTCGGCCCCCAGTCTTCAATACCTAGGCTTATGATTCCAAGGGCGTATTTAAACTTAGGCGTCCAATTGATTACTGGGAGCATCCGTTTCATATTTTGGTATACCACCATTGTTTTCCAAAGGAATTCCGAGTTATCGTCGTACTCTTCGATAAAGGTCCAGCAACCTTGGTGCTGACTTGATAAACCAGATAAAAGGTTATCAATGTTAAGAGGCGATATTGGAGGGGCCTTGACTTTGGGTGTCGACGGCCAAGTCCACGGGTAACAGTGATGGATTTAGAGAAGGGAACAAAAGAAGTGAAAAAATAATGTTGTGATCGAAGAGTTTTTCTTCATTTTTAATTTTATGTTTCCACAATCAACCAGAAAGAGTCAGAGTCTGTTATGTAGACTGAAAAAATAACTCGTAAATTTAGAAGTTGGATTTTGAACAAACACAAACCAATTGTATGCAAGCATGTTTTTTTAGCTTTTGCACGACTTTGCAACGTACCAGCAAATAAGGTGGATTGGTGACTTTTTGCGGTAGCGAAATTAGCGGATGTACGCCAGGCTTAGAAACGAGTCCCGATTTAGACGTATGGTGTGCTTCCTGTTCGTCATCTTCCTTTCAGTGCGAGCGGGCGAATACTAATATGACCAATATTCAAGGTTCAAGTGTTTAATTGAAGCAGTGTGCAATGGACAATGGCTCATGGGACGAATTTTCTCTACAACGACTAATCTTGCTACATAGAAGCCATTTACGGTATTAAACGTCATAAAGCTTTTACCAACGAATTCATCAGTAAAAAGTTGACATGAAAACACGTAGAGTCAGACATCCTTTGAAGTAATGTAATTGTAAAATTTTAAGCACGAACCCTTTTTATTTTATTCGGTGTATTTGACATCGTGCATCACAAAACTGCTCAAAACTGAAAATAAACTACTTATGTACAGAAAATAATCTCAAATCATGTTTGCAGCAGTAAATATGTACATCATGACATAAGTACTTGCTTATTTACGTAACAGAGTTTTACCATGTTTATAATAATACGAGAACCATTCGAATAATATTTAATGGTGACAGAAATTACACAGACTAAAAAGGCGAATAAGATTTTTTGAATCAAACCCAAACTAATAAAAAAATGCACAATAAAATCTTATTGATAGGTAAAAGCCTTTTCCATGCTTTTGAAAAAATTGGTTGCTATTTTTTTGAGTACATTTGATAAACTACTTAGTTATATACCGTATACGCTCATTTATTTAGTATGACAGCTGCATGTAGTATGACATGGGGCAAGGTGCGCCATGTTATTTAAATGGATCAGCATTTAGTCTCTGGGTAGTATGACAAGAAAATTGACCTTATTTCAGAGTCACACTGAATGAGCTTATGCGGTATGTCTTTGTTATTTCACAATATAATTTTAATGGTTTTATTACAAATAAAGTGTTTTACAAATAGTTTTACCTTACGAATATTAGATTTTCAGTGGACTTTGAAATCCTGTTCAGTTGAAATATGTATTAACAAATAATATTGACTGCAATTACATACATACATGACATAAAATTGAAGTTATCTATGTTTCTATGACCCTTTGCTCAGGGTTTTTTCCAAGTATTGTTATACAAATACAGATTCTTGCTTGATAGATTCCATTGAATCTTGTTCAATAAGATATTTTTTTTTGTTTAGGTGCCCGTTAATTATTATCTTTTGATAATTAATTTACCAATAAAAACGCTGTCCAGTCTCCCTCGTTTGCTCATTTTTTCAGTCTCGCTCGTTTGCCCCTTTTTTCAGTCTCCCTCGTTTGCCCTTTTTTCAGTCTCCCTCGTTTGCCCTATTGTTACCCTTATTAAAACGCTATTATTTGACTAGATTTTTTTCGAAGGGATGCCAATCAATTTTATTGACCTTAAAATGTCACTAATAGAGTGACTGCTTGGTCAAGGGATGCATGGCAAAACCTAGGGGTGGACTCGCGTTCAACTATGTGAAAGCTGCCACTTTTTAAGGTTAGCTTGGGTACCGAATCCATCATCAACTTACACTCCTTTTGCTTCCTCTGCTCAATTTTCCGATCATTTTTATCCATGTTAGCAACACTCTTTGATGCCGAAATATGCAGTAGATTCCTTTCCAATTCCTCGACCTGTTTTGTAATTTGGTACACCGACCCAAACATCCCAACGAAGGAAACCGTCCCGACTGTACCAGTGGCCCAATAGACCAAGGCCAACAACCGTTTTTCTCCCAAGGACACCAGTCGCACTGATGCAAATCCCCCCAAAGCAGCGGACAGAAGGCAGACCAACTTGCCAATGTAAACCACACGGTTGAAGGAGAGATTCATGAGCGAGGTGTACAGCTGCATTTTCCTAAGCTTGGCGTACGCTGCTTTCAACAGGTTGTCCGTATCAGAATCGCTGTTAAATAGAAAGTTTAAACTTTAAATCTCTCGATTACAATGACTTTTTCATCTTTTCTACGATTTCAAAATCATGTACAAACTTTTTGCTTTTTGAAAGGGACTTACATCAGTAGAGCCTTGGTTCGTTCAATTTGGTCCATGATGTTCAGCTCAAAGATGAGCAGAAAGTACACCGAAAAGTTGGCAATATTCAAGGCCAAACATTGGGTGAGCATATCGCCAACCAAGCACATGAAACCGATCAAGGCATTTTCAGATTTCACCACCGAGATGAAGAGAATCGGGAGGTCACGCAACAATGAATAGGCCACGGGATATGAGATGAGCAAGCCATACATTAGCCATGGAAAATAGCACAACAGATATTCAAGCGGGTTTCGTCTTGCTCCTCGCTCGCGACGCCCTGCATAACGACAAAAAATTTTATCAAGTACTGACAAACTTTTAAATTGGTTTAAACCAGAGTAAAAATAAATCTCACTTAAATAATAAAGTTAGTTTTGGTCTCATTCGAATTTGCATCAACTTTAAAAGTTCCCACCTTCACAAAAGTTAAACTCGTTGCAAAGTTTAACAGTAAGCTCCAGCCATTCCATAAAAAAGAAATGGGTGACGACATGGGCTCCGAGGTAAGAAAACGTCCAGAAGATGAGGATGGGCGTCTGGGCATAGATAAATCCATGAGTGAGCATGCTCTGGCAGGTACGGAACAGGTTGAAGCAAGCGTGGGCAACCAGCAGGCATTGCCACAATCGAAATATCCAAATGGAAGTCGTAGAGGTCTTCACGCTCATTTTCCCCGTCTCCTGGTTGAATGCAACCGGCAGCATGTTAAGCTTGGTGATCCACTTGAATAGAAAGTGATGGAATCTTATGTCGCGCCTCGTCAACGTGATAGAAACTGTAAAGGAAATTTTTGGTTTTCAATATCAGTGTTAGTGCAAAAACTTGTTAAGTTTTCCCATCCAATTTACCAAACCCTAATAAATTAATTACCTTCCGTATTTTGAAGCTGTATCGACACTTCCCGGGAGGCTGCACTCGCACTCGCACCCGCAACGTTTTTAACCGGCTGCAACAAATAAAAATTATAAATATTTTTTACAATATTTATGCAATAAACGTTTGAGATTGTTCATTTCTTGATAATTGACAACTTTTTACAGGTCAAACTACTTTAAATCTCTTTGAGTTGACAATTTGTGTCTTAAGTAACTTGAAAAGATTGTCACCATGTATTACTGATTCAATTTGAAGATTATATCAAACTTACATCATGTAGTGAGGCCGTGCTTTCCCGTGAATGATAGGATAAAATTTCTTCGGCCATTGGAGCAACCAAATCCAAGGAGGTTGGCTACATGTAAGTAAATCAAAAATGCATGTTTCATTAAACTTAATCATTACCACCAAAATCGCACACTTTCCATACTACAAAGGACCCTGCAGAGTTAAAAAAGTAAAATGACTGCGTTGCCGAATAGGCTCAAATTTGGTACACAGTACACAGGTTGCCCCAACAATTCTTGACAATGCTTCTATGTAATAAGACTTTTCAACGAGCACCATTTTCGTGACCTACATGTCACAGGTCACTATATAGCGAAAATATTTCTGTATTTTGAACTTTGATAGACGGTGACCTTCGATGGCTCCTAGAGGAGACATACAAAAACTTTGCCCGTTATGAAGTCGTAATAGAAACCCTGTCAAGGATTGTTTGGACTACCTGTGTACCGAATTTGAGCCGATTCGCCCATAAAGTCATTGTCCTGTATCAATCTTGCAGGGTCCTTGCATAGTTTCTTCCTTACTATACAATCTGCAATCCAATAAGATTTAATCACTCATAATACAATTTACCCCATAAAACATGGTTTGAAATCGTCTCATCCCTTAGAAAAAAAATCTTTCCAAATCTCATGAAGCTTTGATGAGATTTGACGAGATTGACAATTTTTGATGAGGTTTCATGATATTTCATCAAAATTTTATGAAATATTTTCCTAAGGAATACGATACACGATTTTGTTCTGACATCTAGGAAAATGCATGTATGTAGGCCATCAATTTGTAATTAACTAATAAATAACGACGGCAAAGGTTAAACATCAGAATTTTTACAAAATCTCTTAGAAAAAAACCCCCTGTAGAAAAATTACATAAAATTTAGGCATGATTTTGATTGAAAATCTTATCAATTTTGATCAAATACCCTGAAAACCTCATCAATTATTGACAATCTTGTCAAATGTCATCAAATTTTCATGAAATTTGATGACATATTTTTCTTAAGCACTGCACAGAAAATGCTTTAAAATTTCAAAGTAAGGATCTCAAAATCATGTAAGCACAAAAACGTACCCTGGTCCTCAAAATTTTGAAAGATCTCCTTTGATTTAAGTTAGGCTAACGGCGATATAGGCTGTAGATGGTTGTGCGCATCGCCTTTCCCTATTCGATATTCATGGTCACGTCCAGAAGGAAACTTGAAAAAACGTCCAGCCGCTCTCTCTCTACGACTTGATTCTGACTGATACAATAAAATAAAATTCAATTACAAGTCTTCAAATTTTGATCCACAATTCAAGTTCATGTCAAAGGATTTCCTTTCAAAATTGTGCTATTTTATTTTATTATTTTATTTGACTTTGCAAGATATGCATGAGATATTAGTAGATTGAGATTGTATTGACTGCGTAGAAACACAACTACATTTTACACTTTACCTTCACACTGTATGTATGTATATCTTATTGTATATTCGTTTATAGGCAGGCCAGCTCGAAGGAGTTTGAATCGTTAGGGATTATTGTGAATTGTGAGACAATGTCCCGGACAAGCCTTGTAAAGATGAGGTGAAGTTGACAAATATACAAAGACGTCCAGCCGTCTTGAATTTTGAGAATATACAGGAGAAAATTCCAGAGTATTTTTCAAGAGCAAAAATTCAAGTGCCTACTTCAGAGTTAGTCAACTTTTTCTTCATTTATTTACTAAAAATCAAATTATTTCGGGTCTTCTGGGGCAAGTCGGGCACATTTTTAGAAAGATCCAATTCAAAAACTTTCTTAGTACTGGGTCAATATTACTTTTAATATTACACCATTGACCTCTTTACTGCAATGGGAGTTCTTAGGACAGCCTAATCTGTTGTATAGCTACTACTTTTCCCTCTGTGAGTTTTTCCGTCTGCATGGAGCGGACAAACTCACAGAGCGGCTTTATTTTGCTATACAGCAGATACTTCGTTTGATACATGGAGATACATACAGAGCTGTCCTTAGAACTCCCATAGCAGTATGTATTTATCACAATGTGAAATTTTGCTCCAGTGAACCCTATCTAGCACATAATAATACATACGTGTCCATTGTTCATGCCTCCTTTACGTGGCTTCGTCAAAAACAAACGATTCAAATTGAATATAAATATTGAACACATTATTTTTTATCAGTATCCATGTTTTATGATTGGGTTGAGAGTTAAGCCTTGTGTAAGTTCCACGCGCGCCAATTATTTATTTCTTGAGCATATATATGTATGTGTGAAAAATACTGGAACTTTTAAATAAATTCCCCGATTTACTTTCTCAGGAGAAAGTAAATCGGGGAATATTTTCTTTACAAAACAAATTATCCAATTAACTTTTATCATTCCTTGTTGGTATATTTGCGACTGTAACTGTGTTTGTGTGTGGCGAAGAATGATATTGGACAGTCGATTTTTAAATTGGTTCGCTCTAATCTCCAATCCATTTACTTTTTGTTTACCTTGTCCTCGTACCGCTGTTTAATTGGCGATATAAATAAATACAAATTTTATTCCCCCCTCAAATCCTATCCATTGTTTTTTCCAGAGGCTTGTGTATCAATTTGTTATACATACACGGGTCGAAAAAATATGTCTAAAAATGGGGACAAATTTGTCAGTGTTTAAATTTAATTCGTAACATCTACGTCGTACTTTCTTTTTCTTAACATTGTGAAACTGCTAAACTTTTACGGCGAATATTTATGTGAAAACATACATGCATACATTTATAGTTGCTTACGTCTTTACATAAGGTGTAATGTATTTTGACCCGGGTAAAGTTACCAGCAATCGCGTGCATATTCATG
>JAQIVE010003316.1:0-17107 GCA_034698285.1 Sminthurinus bimaculatus | reverse complement strand
CACGTTTCGGACAATGGCAAATAATCTGTTTCTCGTCAAACAAATACTCGTTCTCGGTCGCTATGTAAATGGGCCTTAACCATGTATTCTCGGAAAATGATTGGGTTGGTCGTAGTTGCGTCTTACACACTTATGCACTTAAAGGTTGTATAGGTTACACAAATGTCGGTAAAATATAAAGGTTATGTTTTTTAAAATGGCATATAAATGTAGATTTGCAAAGTTTTCATGTCTTCAACATTGCACATGGCCATTTTTGCACCCTCGCCGACGATATGAGTTTCTTATGATTTTTCACAAAACACCAAGGTCATATCAAGTGGCGTTTGTGGTACTGTATATCATGGTGGCTAAACAAATTGCAGTACACATGCAGGTACCATTGCCGTGTACCATGTGTAATATGAAAAATAGCAAGAGCGTTTAAGCTTAGGCAAGGGACGTAAAATTCCGTAGAATTTAAGGAGTTCTACAACACTGGGCAAGCTTCATTGATATATTTACCATAGCACATTACCCTATTAGTTTTCGTTACGTTGATGAGACTCGTCAGATGAGTCGACCACACCAGTCGAATAACATAATATTCAAATGCTGTTCTAAAATTTGAAAAAAGTGACAATCCGACAATTAGTTTACAAATCACGTGACACATGTCATTTAAATGGCTCTCTCTTAAGCATTGCTGTTTAAATAATGTGTCACGTGGTTTGTAAATTGTAATTTTCGGAATGTCACTTCCATGAAATATACCCGTGGTAGGGTTTTAGTCCATGGGTTCATCAAATCTTGCGAAACTTTCCGAGTTGTTTTCCGACGAATCGTTCGATCTTCAATTTATCCACAAACTGTAAAAAACGTTTTTTAATTGGTGTTGACCAACCACAAATCTCGTCGCGTCTTGTTAAACTGTTTTTTCCGGAGCACTTTATGTGAAATTAACTGTCTTCAATTCTTATTTCGTAGTTATGACGTAAGTATTTTAAACGATTTTTGCATGTCCATAAAATGTATAGTGTAGTACGTGTATAATCTTCTAGCACTAGATTCTTACTTTCAGGGTTTAGGTATTGTTTACTTGTACAGTATACAGTAACAATTCTTTTTAATATTACACTATATCATGTAATCTAAGTACGTACTACGCGGGATGAATAAATGTATTTGCGTGTAATATATTAAGTATATAGTATATACATAGTACATATATAAATGTTATGGCTAATGTATAATGTATAGAGAAAAATTTTGCCATCTAATTATCCAGATTAACCAGGATGGTGATGAGTATTCCGTACCGTCGAATCCTGGAGATTAGTTGGTTATTATTTTGACTGCCATATGCTATTCTCTTGACTAACCGGTTATAGTAGTTAGTCTACACGTTTCTATAAATCATCCATAACATATATGTACATATGTACATGATCGTATATTACATGGATATTGATAGATTTTTCAGTGTTAGTACGTTAGTACGCTCGACGAATCTTGATCTTATTGCGCTTCTATAAAACGACTGATTCATGAATGTAGTGTGCTATATGATATAGTTCTATTTTTGTATTAGACATTGTATCTTCTAGTGCATAACCCGAAGAAAGTGGAAGAAAGCAAAGAGCTACAACTATCAAGTTTGTTGTACTTAAAACATAATTTTTCCAAAAAAAAACGATGAAAGACTCGTTTAAACGTCGTAACGAGTAAGAAAACGAAATTCCAAGACGAAATTACGCACGTGTATAATTTTTGTGCATTAAATTTACACTCTCATGTAAAACGAATCATTGAAAAAACTTGTCGTAAATACGACAAGTATGTATATGTAATAGATAATATGACATGTGGCATGTACATAAACACGCACGCAAATTGTATGCAAGTAGTCTGGAGGAATAAATAGCAATAATAAAAATATAATGGAAAAACTATGGACACAATTTAAACGGTTTGTACTCCCTTTTAAGAAGGGGCGATGTCTTCACAGCCTTTCTTTGCACACAGAGCATAATGCATAGAACTTTATGAATTTCCATCACATATTTAATGTGTATGTATGCATGAGATATGGATGTTAAATAAACAAAATAGGGATCATCTGACGTGCAGTATACTACTGATTTTTTGACATGTAATTGTATTTTATTTCTAAAAAAGTAAGGTTTCCAAATAATTAGTATATTGCAGCTTCTCTGAATCTGTCATGCAAAAACGTACATATAATATTTATTATTATACAGACGATATTTTAAGATCTGATTTTTTACAATATAGGTTTAATATTTGTATCTATAATGTAAAATAAATGAATAGTGTGAGACGTCTATTAAATATATTGACGTGCACGAGTAATACTATACGTTTTAATAACTACGCATACATCTTTTCATAGGTTTTACACTTACTTGTACACAAATAGGCAATGCGAAAAAGTCGCAAAAAGTACAAATAATTATGTATGAATGAAAAAATTCCACTCATTCTCCCAGCATCTCACCTTCTTCCTTGCGTATATCACAGACTATGAAATAGTAATAATTAATAGTTAACAATCAACTATGTCTCAAAATAGTTTACATCAATATAATTCTAATAGTAGAATTACTACTTCACTTTTATATTATTATGGCTATCCAAAACTTGTCTGTTCGTCGAACTTAAACCGATTATATTTCTAGGCATTTTTCTGCCGTGCGTAGTTCGCTAAGTTATTTTCTTTCAAATAGTGATGTTTTGAACCTCTAATAAAAATGTCAATCTGAAAGCATACAATATGTATAATATCATGTAATATAATATAATATACGCTACACAATATATAAACCATCATAGCTGTTAACAGAAGCGTAAACCGAATCAGTTAAATAAAGATTTATAACTTCCTCATGTTCGATTAAAATACTTCAAACAAAAATTGATTCTTCCTTCTAAAATACTATGCATGTACTACTATTTGTAAATCATGTTAAATGAGTAATTCTAATAGTGATGAGTGATGATACTGAAAATCAAAGAAACTTGTAAAGAGTTTTACAGTTTTTTTAGTCATTAGGCTAAAAATAGTCCCAGCTCCATGTAGCTCTTTGTGTGTGTGCCGAAACCTGAAGTAGGAATAAGCGGAGGACGATGCTTGTCAGCAAGGGACTTTTCAATCATTAAATCGGTTCGAAAACAAGACTCCGTATTGATCAATCTTGGTCCAAGATCATGAGTCCCATTAGTCAAGAGTGGGGGACCATGTCCGTTATGGCCATTTAAGGCGGCCTTTGAGATACTTGCATTCATCCCATTCATTGTCAAAGCTCCAAGACATTCTTGAGGAATCTAAATCACAGTGTTGGAGAAATTGAAATCTATACCGTGATTTGGGGAGACAATGAACGCACCCTGTTTTCGATGCTTCCGTCCGAATTTTGACGTGTTCCAATGAGATGGATTGCTATTGACGTTGAGAATAGCAATCCATCCCATTGGACCACGTCGAAATTTACGAACATCGAAAACAAGGTGCGTTCATTCTCGCACCCATATCCCGGTATATATTTTGCCATGTGTCCTACAAATAATTATTAAAGGTCATGAATAATCTACATAATTTAAATTTCTTAACATTAAAATTATTGTAAATATATTTAAATTTTACTAGTGCAGGTGGAGGTCCAAAATAGGTGGTCGGTGAGACTGGCGGAGAAGGATAAGGCCAATAAAATACCGTCTGGGGATATCCATAAGGTGTTGCTGTCCTTGGAGTAATTTGCGGGTATGTCGATGTAATTATGTGAGGAGCATAGTTATGCGATGAATATCCTGCATATGGTGGCCCTCCCATGATACTTCCACCTGTATAAAAAATTAAACGCTTATATTGTCATGTTTTTTCCCTTGATTTTCTCAAATCTGAAAAATGGGAAGAAGAAAATGTAGGGGAAAAAGTATAACAATGAAATGTCAAAAATATTAAGAAAATTATACACGGCCAACGCTTTGGATTTCATACTTAATTCTTAATTTAACTCGTCATGAGCTTGCATTTATATTTTTTAAAAATTTCCATCTAGAGATATAAATAAAATCATAATAAACTGATGACAGTATTCAAGTACAAAAAACTCTAAATTTCTCGAAAAAACTACAAAAACTTTTCTAAATTCCTAGGCTGCTCAACGCATTGTATATTAATCAAGTTTTAGCACCCAAAAACAATAAAACGTATCGAAACTATCATATATATACATATATATATATGTATATAGTTTCGAGTATTTCGTCTCTAGGCTCGATGGAAATGGAGATGGAAACGCAAAGTGTTACTATACATACTACGTACCACGTACTAAACGTGTTATAATATTTTATAATAAAACATATGTATATGGGGTAGTTTTGTGCTAATATAATACCACCCCCATCTTCAATTTACAATCATATTGGATTTTGTAAAAAAAAATAGAAAAATATTGTTGAAAAAATCTAAACACAGAAAGGGAAAATGCTACTTTAAACAATTTGGACGAATGAACCAATTATAATATATATTTAATAGAAGCAGCAAACAGTGATAAATTATTAAACAAAATATTATAATAGTATAACCCCGAACCAAAACCAGTAGCGCTAACCAAGAACGGAAACCCAAAACGTTTAGCCAGTAAGGGATAAAAAGTAGACATAAAAAAGTAGTATTTAGCTAGTAGTAAAAAGTTTTTATCTACAAATGTACGAAATATAGGTACAAAGAATTATTCTACTATAGATTTACTAATACTAATACATTATAATATATTTGTAGGTGTACACACATTATGTGAAAGGTAGTTAATTATTGTGTAGAAGGATAAACAATGAGAAAAACAATATATCATAAAATGTACACACAAGTCATTGCAATAATAATATATTTTCTTTTTCTCTTTCACTAAAAACAATGAATAAGATAAAATGTATACATATATATATATATAAAATAATAATCTATAAAAAAATATGTATATATATAGAGCACATAATATAGGAAAATAGAACTCACCCAAAAAGCGTGTGCGTCTTTTAACCCCACCATTAAAAATAATAAAGTTTTAGCAGAATGATTGTTCTTAAGGTATATATATAATATATATATATATATATATATATAAATACACTACAACATGGTTTTATATAACATTATATAGGTATAGCCAACATCACTATAGTTTCTGCTGATTGCAATTTGTATTTTTTGGCTTTTTCTTTATGCTACATTTCACCAATTTTCAACAAAAAAAAATATCAAAACGCCACTGCAAAAGAAGAAAAAAAATGTTTCTCAAATAATACCATTATAGCACAACTAATAATATTAAAATGCCTAGCTGCCAAAATACTAATGATAAATGATACTCTTGTTCTCATTATTATCATCAATCATTAGAAATGTTTTACCAGCATTCCGGAACAACAAGGGCCAAATTTACAAATTAATAATAATTAGAAATGAACTAAGAATTATGCATACGTACACACACACACACACATGTAACAAATTATTATGCACTGAATAATAATGAGGGGAAGAAGAAGAGTGAGGAGCGTACACAAAATTATTAAAAAATTAGTTATTGAATAAAATAAAAAATAATATGACTGCAAGGTGAACAAGTGAATGATGAGAATTATATTTCAAGCTAAGGAAAAAACCGAGCAAATGCTAATAATAATAAACCATTATATAGCAGTCCCGTCCAGAACACACGAAAAAATTGATTACAAAAAAAAGAGTTAGATAATAAATCCATCAACATTCTTATTGCACATCTAGTAGGAGATTATTATGGAAGAGTAAAGTATAAATAACATTAATTTATGTATACGCATGTGTTTTGTATATATTATACATATATAAGTGACATCATGTGTAATGCAATTTACATTTAACATTGATATGTTGTAATATATACTTAGGTATTACTAGTAGGCAGCGAAAAAATGTAAAAGGTAATAATGATTATATATAATAAGTCTCCACCACAACCTTTCTCAAAATAAATCATTTAAAATACAAAAATGATAATAATAGTAATGTGTATAACAAATAACAATAAAATTTTCAACAACAACAACACAAAAAAGGATGAGCTGCAATATATTTGTATGTTATGTTCAGCTGCCCCAACCCCAAAACAACATCTACCTAAATAATGATTAACTTACTTAAAGGTATATAAAATATGTATCTATAAATAATCAGAGAGAGAGAAAAGAAAAGGAGGGTGATAGTTAGAGTAAACGGTAAAGAGAGAGAAAGTACGTTAATAGTTAATATTATGTGATTCCATTCAATTTCAGTTTTTACTATTATTTAAGTAAACATGAATATACTGAAATAACTAAGACTGATTGTTTATGTACACAAAAAACCTATCAAAAATTGGAACCGTAATTGGAAAGTACTATATTGATGTCATTAAAACATGAATGTACCTGCAGTAATAATATCTTAAAACACTAAGAATATATGCATTAATAACACATCATATAAATAAGTATGTGTACTTATATTATTTTCTTATTTTCTACTAAAGCAATAAGGTTTTTGTTTTCCATTTTCTCTAAATCACAGGGTATAGTAAATATTATAGATACGATGAAAATCATACATCTAATCATATTATACAAATATACGTGTATGTATTTCCAAAAAATAATAAGTTTGAAGTTAAGAGGAGTGGTCATTCGAATTTCAGCTTTATACATATTATTATAGCTTCGACAACAAATGAAAGTTATGAAACTTTTGTGTATAAAATGAAAGACCTGACACTCCGCAGTTGAATGGAGGGAAGAAATTCGCAGTTTTTTTTATACTGGTACTTTACTTAAGTATACGTATTTATACGGATGTCGAAATTATTAATGAAAAATTCAAAAAAAAAAATGGATTAAACGAAAAATTTATGATATTGGTAAAGTACGTAATATATTATTATAAGTTTATCAAAAAATATTTTACGTTTAAATTAATTTTTTCCCTATATTATAGATAATTTAATGTTACCTATTTGAAATAAAGAAATCTTCAAGGGTTACGTTATGACATACCATAATATGCATAAATTTACAGTATCCTTCTACAAATTGCACTCATAATGAACCTATTCATTATTTTTATATCATTGTCTTTTGCACAAATTTAAAAAATTGACTTGTGTAGATTTAAAATATCTACTAATAAATCCTCAATAACAAAATCCTGGCTGCATAGACACTAACCTGGTGCTGTACTTTATGCACATTTTCTGTTTTTCACAAATTATTGATCATTTTTCTTCTATCCTATGTTATTACTACATGATTAGTGATATGTGAGTTATATCATTCTTTGTGAATTTTCATTTCTTACGACATTGCAATTCTAATATGCATGTATGTACTTATATTTTACTTTTAAATCTTTGAATTTTTAACTTGATCACCTATTGTTACTTACGCGCTAATGTGCGCATCAACATTGTGCTACATACACATAAACTTAATTCGAAAACATTATTACAGAAAGACTCGTAAATATAACAAGGCCACAAGTTTCTCATTTTTTCCTCTCTTCTCCTTTCTTGATAATAAAAATTAAACACAAGAAAACTATCTTTATCCTACACTATACATGTATTATATGCATATTTGTATCATAGTAAAGGGAATGCTTATAGTTGCGATAATGAAAATGGAACCTTTCTTTGTGTATTTTACAACAATAGTAAAATGTTATAATAATCAAAGAAAAGGTATAAAAAATTTCTTTTAGTTTTTCATTTATGCGTGCTAAGTTGCATACATATAATTCAAAAGAAATTATTCATACCGCCTTTATATACTTAAATAAATTTGTCTATATTAATGTCATGTAATGTATATGTATATGTGTGTGTAATGTACCTATTTGGGTAGCATCATTATTATGTATTTTATACATAGAAAAATATTTAAAGATAATGGTTGAACGCAATTGCTATTATGACTACCATACTATCATTGTATTTTGTATATATATTTGTATCATTCACTACTTCATATCGTATAATGGGCAATGTATTTTTTACTTTGATTGTACTACTCCGATTATTAGATACGTTTTTAAATAACATATTTAACTTAATGAGACTATGTGTTGTATTGTTTCTCAATATTTACTTTGATTCTGCTATTTAAGCATAGTTATTTAATAGAAAACACTAGCTGCCTAATCTATAAATATATCTATGCTTACGTAATCTTAGAACATCATCATACATAATATGATACACACGTATGACATTATTTGGTTTTTTTTTCAGGAAAAATTAGACCTACTAATTGCAATATATTATTATTAATAATTCAGAGGCCATTAGGATTCTTTGGAGAAAATCCATAAGGGAATCCATTATTCAACCCTAAATTAGCAGAGCCCATTGAATTATGATGCCAAATTCTTTTGGCAGAAATAAGAGCAGCGGTAGTATCATTAAGACCCGAGAAAGCATCATCCCATGTCCTTTTGCCACCCGTATGAGGAGTAGGAGGATGATGGTGAGGATGGTGAGAAGGATGTTGAGAGGGAAAATTAGCCCCCATTCCATTTCCATTCATATTGAAATAAGGTGAAGGATGATGGTGAGAATTTAGTCGGACATGATTTTGACTTACTAAATTATTGATTATCATTTGTGAAGGAGTAACGTGATGGAGGGAAGGAAATAGATGGGAATTTAATAAATTGGCTCTATGAACTACTATGTCTTCAGGTGTTGGGGAGGCAAGTGAGGAACCACCGTGAGGGAAACTAGCTGCTGGTATAGGAGAATTTGGTTGAAGAAGTGTGGGCGGTGAACCCATTATCCCTGGGGAAGCACCCAAAGGCGGAGTACCCAAAATTCCTGGTTGGCCAGGATGATGGGGGTGATGATGCCCACCAGTAAAACTATTTAAATTATGAATTGGATGATGACCTTGTGGTGGTCCCATGGAAGAGTGTGAATGAGTCAAAGAAGGATGATGATGCTGAGGAGAAGTAAGAAAGGATAATAAACCAGGAGACAAACCAGGATTATGAGGAGAAGGAATTTGAGGACCATTGGCATGGAATGGTGACCTCATGGAAGCGGCCGCAATCGCAGCAGCCATCGGATTCGACCTGATTAGCTGTTGTTGTTGATGATGCGGTGAAAGAGGAGAAAGTGGATGAACATTCATAGTAGGAGTAGGCATGATAGAGGCTCCACCACTTGGTGATAACATACCCGGTGAGACGAGAGCTTTCTGTGAAGGTGAGGGTAGTCCAGCAGTCAACACAAGATTTTGTGGTTGTTGTTGTTGCGCTTGAGTTGGAGACCCACCAGTCAACACAAGGTTCCTGCATTTTATTTATGCAAGACACACATTTCAACTTTCATTCCTCCCTTTACCATTATTATTGCACCATTTTTCACAGTATGTAATTTTTAAAATAATTGATAAAGACCAAAGCAATTATCTCACATGTCGTCGCCAGAACATTGGAAAACTTCAATATATCTCTGCTTCTTAAAATGCATCATGTACCGATGGTGTTTGGCTTGAGCTGCTAAATAGGCACTTTGTTCCGAATCCATTTGTATAAAGGCTTCCCCGCTGGGCTGTCCCTACAGTACATAATGATAACACTAACCATTAAACAAAAATATAAACTTTTGGGTATTACCTATCAATCTAAAATGATATTTGATATAAATCGTAGGAAATCCTTAGAGGACGTATAATTATTTATTTACTCTAAGTTTAAATCATCAATACAAATTTAATATGTGAAATACATGAATCATCGTTTCCAATATCAGAAATGGAGCAAAACACCATTCTTTCCAAAATACGGGCAAAATACTTGGTAGTCAAACATAATACCTATCACACTTTACATTTTTCTAATCTCGAAAACATAACTTCATTATTCATTACTTATTGTAAACATTAGTAATTTTTGTATACATGCACTGTCCATTGTTTATTCACATGAAAGAAACGGTGGAGGAATCTAGGTATTAGAGGACAGTGCTTTATAAAGACTTCTACTAGTTTATGAAGATATTATCATGTGAGTACATTTTATCATAATCATTAATCATAATATGCATTATGATGTGATTCTAACATGAAAGATACATCTTTGAAATTGTACTTAAAAATTTTGTCTTGGAAACATAAATTTCACACGAATCGGGCACTACTAGCCCAAGTTCAGTTTGGACTGGCAAATACCTCATGGTAATGGTAGTAGATATGTTAATAATGGCACCTGTACCATGATTTCTAAATGTATGCATACACAATTTTAAATAGACTCGTCTAATTTAAACGTGCCTGGCTTTATCCTTCGGTAATCATAGTATTAGGCTTACTACACTCATATAGTGATAGTAATATAATGTCTTGAATATCAAAAAAATTCATCGCCAAGAAGAGACTACTACTATATTATCTGTTTCGAATTTCGCATGAAATCATATCACCATATTGGCTTCGTGCCTTTCTCCGTCATTGTTCTTGTTTATTTAAGAAAATTATATAAGTACAATATAACACCAACCTGCGCGTTGTAAACCATGTGAACTCCTTGGTAAACAATACTCTTGGCATGCTCAGCTAAAAATTCAAGTATATGTTCTACTTGAGCTTCGTAGGGCAATCCACGAAGTCTTATACAGTCTTTCCTTGTTCCAGATGTAATAATTTGCTGCTGCAAGATAGGTACGGCTACTTGAGGAGCAACTTGAGGGGCGACCGCCAAGGGAAGCTGAGGTGGAATCTCGGTGGCTGCTTTTGGTTCCATAGAGCGATTCAGAACCTGGTACGAACATTTTAAACACAAATATACAATAGTACAATAAGCCAGTCCAAACATTTAATATACTATCCTGATGTACTGTTTACACATTAATCATTTTATATTGTTCAATTCTCTGAAGACAAAAACGAAAAAATACAAAAGTAGTAGTACAACTTTGATCGATTATACATTCAACCGTAATTCCATGCTAGCTAGTGGAAAAACAAAGAACAAGTTTGGTTGGCATAAAAAACCGTTTATAAATAAGTTCTCCGAATTCTTAAATGAAAAGAACATGCAACTATCAATCGAGTGAAGCGAATAACGAATTACCTAGAATAATTGTTATGCTCTAGCGTTGACAAGCAATAACAGCAATATTAAATATACCCGACTCTTTATGCAATAAATACAATATTTATCAATTTCAGTCCTCTATGTACAAAAAAAAACAATGAATGAAAGAAAAGTACATTATAGTCAATTACCATCATTTTTGTTGTACCATATCTAATATCAACCTACTCTGTCAAGTGATTTGATTGCAAGCACTACTAATAATAACTAACAACATTATTATTCAAGTAAATATATTCTGAATTACAAGATATGAATAATGTGTGTAATGCATTGTGGGATAATCAGGAGTTTATATTTTGTCCATATTATAATATTGTACTATATGATTATGCAACAACACACAGTATAAGAGCTCATGTCACTAAAAAAGTCATTTTATGTACTTTCCCTCGTTTGCTTATTGTTAGACGGACGAGTAAAGGTCTGATTTTGACTACACTTTAACATAGACATAACAGGTGACCACTACATCCATACACTATACTTTCAGATACTTTTGTGTGATGCACGTGGAAGTAATATATATGTAAGATATTAAAAAAAATGATGTGTCGTTATTGAAGATAGAGTGCGAAAAACAAGTGATATGGTCAGATAGCATTGGAGATATTAGAATGAGAGAAAGAGTACACATAGAATAGGCAATATTATACACACTTTAGACCAGACGTCTAAATTTACTCCCTTTTAAAAACGAAAAGTACATACAATCAGTAGTCGTAGTTTGTATGTAGTATCGTATCGTATTTGTTTAGTCAATAACAGTCAAAGGACTAAAAAACTCTCATGAATCTTCTACTATCCATCAACTGAGTGTACTATATTTAAACATTTTAAACTGAACACCATGCTCTTCGTAGTTGTAGCCCAGGTTAACAAAAGATTTCATATTATTTCCTAATTTCTTCCGTAGTACCTGTAGTTTAACGTTACGAGACATTATAGATTCACGTATTTGAGTCTTCTAACATATTTGCTGTTTAACTTTATACTTGACTACATTTACTATCTACTACTAGTAGTAACCTGTCCCCACAATATCATTCTTCAACGTGGATATAATATAAACTTTGTGACAAGTTACATATTTGTTTGTCTTAATAATCTATGTATGACTCCTTGTTATGAACGATTACGCATTTGTGAGATCACCCATAAGACATACAACAACCACATGGACAACCACACTGTGTACATAAAGGGCAGGTAAATAAACAAAATTACGTGAATGTAAGTACCTAATATTTATTATTTATTTTTGACTTACATTAACTAACTAGGTTTTAATAAAAAATCGGTACATACCTGCTGAACTTCAGCGGTGGTACTGCGGAAGAGTTCAATATAACGAGATCCAATACTCTCTCTGTGCTTACTTAAAGCCTTTGCGGCATCCTCTTCTAAAGCGAATAACACGAAAGCATCACCTGTTGCTCGACCATCCGGGCGCCGAACAAATAAAACTCCCTCTTCTCCATCCAAAGTCTGGCATGGGTTTTCGCCCGAATTGAAAAATTCAAGCTAAAATTCAAAAATTGGACGGTAAGTAAATGAAGTTAAAATATACATACAACATTTTTCAACTACAGTTAGACGTCATACTTTTATTTTACATCTAAAAAAGTCCTCAAAGGATAAGCAATAATTAAATAGATATATTGTTAGGTTACTTACAACTTGTTTAGCTGTACAATCGTATGGAAGTCCTCTCATTCGAACAATTACTTGTCCTCCTTTGGATAAAAAGGCTTGAGCCTCATTATTGCTACCTGTAAAACAAATAATTTTGATCACCATTTTTTGTAATAGTTTTTTTTAAATACTTCAACTATGACATAATTCGAAGACCACAGTGCACGGTATCCAGCAAAGTGGCAATGTGCAATAAAAAGTACTCTGGATAAGAGCAATCTATCGAAGCGAAAATTTTAGTTTATAACAAATCATTCATTTTGGGATTTTAGTTAACAACTAATTCACATAACAATAATGCTTAGTACTAAATAAAAATAACGGGACAGATTTGTTGTACACCAAGAGCGAGTTCATACCTTTATAGATTTTCATATTTGTAAATATATCCTTATGGTTTATTGAGCAGCACAATTTTAATAAACAACGTAAAATGCAAGAATCACCACTTTTAAAATTTTAAATATGTATTAGTTTTTTGTGATATTAAATTTTGTGCAATTTTTCATCAGTAACAACTACTTAGCGACAACAAAAACACACCGAATTTAAAATTTTCTCCGATCAGGTACACAATATTTTCCCACAATAATTCCTTCTGGCTTTTGTCATTTAGAATTTTTAATCAGTAACAACTAAGCAACAACATTATTTTTTGACAACAGGGGTGTTTAAAATATGTATTTCGTATAAAAATAAAAGGACTTTTATTGTAATTCTATTAACCACACACTGATGCTCCACAAAAACGAAATTTAACTATAATATGTGTCTTTCCCCAATTAAAAGCACAACAAAAACTTGTTTACAACGAACTAATAACGAACATAATAGGGATTATAATGTTGTATGTATATACACATAAAAATACACTGAAAAAGCATGCACTGACAAATATTTAATAATAATAGTAATCTTGTGTGTGTGTGTGAAGGATAAGTGAAAAAGAGAGAGAAATAGGGAGAAGGAGAGAGAGAGAGAGAGAGAGCATAAGAAACAATATGATTGAGGGAGAAAAGACTGTCCAAAAGCCAAACACTAACTGACTGATTCCAAGTCAGTCGTCAAAGTTAGGTTCTCTCGTTATTCAATGTGGTAACACAAATACTTGCACATACTTACTATATTATGTGTACGACTGACAATACGCATACGAATAGAACTAGGAATAAACAGAAGTAGTAAGTCCCATAACAATTTTGTCACCAGTCAGTCCTTTTTCCCTCTCTCTCTCTCTCTCCCTTTCTCGAAGTGGAAAAATATTTTTCAATCTATTTGATACACTCTCCACTCATCGTCAGTCCTTATGTATTAGGCATATGCATAAGTATATACTCATACATATACGTACATATGATGAATAAGTACTCAGCACTCATATGACGAACCAGTGCATTTCATAACTAATACTTATAAAAAAGTATCTGTATTTGCCTATTGATATCTAGGCTGTGCACAATACATAAATGAAGGAATTATGTTACATACACAAGCATTTACTATTCTGCTGTGGTATCATCAGCACTAGTGTATACTTTCAATAATAATTGTAACTAATTCATTGCAGCTAGATAAAACAGAAACAGCAGCCGTGATTTGAAACGTTATAGTATACATTTGTGGTACATACATAGATGCATACGGAGCAAAATAGGTATGTAACGTAGTTAACTCAATACCATAGAATAATATGAGATAAAAAGAAACGTTATCTATCGTCAAGTTCGAGTATAGTTTGAATACAATAGGTCGATACATAATGTAAAAAAATCGTACAATTTGAATTCTTTTTCTTCCAGGTAATATACACAAATTGATTAGAGGTACACACTTGTACATATGTACCAGTGTGTAAATAGTAAGCATGTTATTATATTCTTATTAGCATCGAACATAAATACATCCATTCTTCTCAATTTCCTTAATTTTTAGACATTCTGACGATGTCCTTATTTACATATCCTCAATATTATAACCTACATACTTTGTTATCTGGGAATTTTCACTACTGAAAACTGGAACTTACTGAGTATTACATAATAATTTGTTACGCACATAAATAATCGAGAGCATTATAATATGCATTAATTATTAATACACATTTTAGGATAGTGAGTTCCAAAGTCCAAGAAGTAAAAGAATTGGGTGCTGGTGAATGACACACAAGCCTCCTAAAACGACTAAAAATACACTACAATATCCGCAAATTTTCAATAGTCAAACTCTCCTCTATTAAATTCAAAAGAAAGAAAACACATAAATTCAAAAGTCATGTCACAAGAACCATTTCAGTTTTAAGCTCCAGGTCGTCACCTTTTCCTACCAATACCTATACTTGAGACATTTCATAAAGTAGATACTGGTGAAATGTGCATGCAACTTATAAAGCCGGTTGCACTAATGTGGTGGAGTCAAATGCAGTCATAATTGTATAATATTTATGTATTTATTGCCTCCTAAAACAATAAACTTTTTCCTTTTCGTAATAGTCGTAAATATTTGCAAATGCAAATGGCTATATTAGTCAAAAAATAAACAACAGAACAACTTCCACAAACATGAACCAAAGTGGTTAAAAATACGCTTCAAAAAAAGAACTGTACGGGTGTTAGAAAGTTGGATACGGTGATGTGAAAGATGTTCTTTTCCTATCCAAGTATTCTTATTCAAGAAATGGGCAATGGACGTCGACCAAACTAACACATCACATCGCAGCTATGTCAGCTTATAGAGGCAAATATAGTTGTAAAAATACTAAATTTTTAAATAAAAAAAAGATGAGGAATATGTATGTCACACAGTTATGCGTTCTTTACATTCTGGATATTATATCCCTAACAATTTTAAAGCATATCAGGCAAGGGTTTCAGAAGATTATATTGTATGTATATGTGTTTACAAGAAAGGTTCACAGTCTCACCATGCTCATATAGTCTATACTTAATCTATGTTTTAACAACGTACGTATGTATATTTACATTTATCGACTTTCGTATGTACACACAGACTTAGACGTTCTCGACTAGTTAAGTCAAGAAAAAAAATCTAGCTTGACGAAATCTCTGAAATGATAACCCTAAGCGTTGAACTTTCTGGCCGACGACTAAAACTGCATGCATCACAAATCAAGACAGTCTTCTCTCGCCCCCCTCTCAACTCTTTGAAAATAGTGATATCTCGAAAGATAAAAAATGTACAGAAGCCTTACAGAAGCCTCATACGGCACAAAAAAATTGTACACATACATACCAAATATCGTAGCGGAAAAAGTTGCTTAAGTCTTATGTCATATGTATACGTAATACAATTTCCTATTTTCTACAAAACTTAGAAATAACGATTTAAAAATAAAGCAAGAATAAATTGGAAAATATTGTCCCTGATATGGAACAAAATCAAAATGCTACTACTTAAATACAAAAGCGTCAGTACTTTGGACAAGTGATTTCATATTTAAAAAAATATATATTTGACGGGTCCGTAGCAACAATCAAGGCTTCATGTCCATTGAAAAGGGTTTTTCTGAAATAGTATCCAACTGAACTACATATGTAACGCTATAATAGATTTCCAAGAATACCCTTCTCCCTCTCTCAGTAGAAGGAACAAAAATGTAGGCCCGATATTCTTCTTTTTGACAAAACAATGCATGTTGTCCAAAATTTAGTTCTGGTAAACAATATATTACATATATATGTGCAAATACATATGACACATATGTACTTCCTTCTACATACTGCACTTCATTTCATACACTAAAGCTAGAATCAAGATCCACAAGTAAAACAAATTATAGAGAGGAAAAGATGCAATGGGGGGAGCTGAATTGTGGGTGTACAGTGTACACTGTAAACTGTTAACTAATTCAGTTACTTGAAGCTCCCTTCATTTGTGGTATTTATAGTACGTGGAGAAATCTCTAAAAAATATATAACTGATACTAACCGGCTTCCTACAACATATTATACTTTATGCTGCTGAAAATACCAAGGAAACCTCTTTATCACAACATTTTTGTTTCTCGGCCACTGGACAAATGATGGACTATTATCATGTATCATGTGTACAGTGTACATAGCTTACAGTACAGAGTTACCACGAAGAAGGTATACGGTCAGAGTTGCGTTAGCTGCATGTGGGACCCTTTCTCCACCCTTTCCCATTCAATTCCTAAAAAATAACCATGCACGCTACCTCCCCCTTTCAAGGAATTGAATGGGAATGGGTGGAGAAAGGGTC
>JAQIVE010003315.1:0-17108 GCA_034698285.1 Sminthurinus bimaculatus | reverse complement strand
AATCTCCATGTGATACAAAAAATGTTGACCACTAATTTATCTACAATTAGCGGTCTTGTCTTTCGCTTCACATATATCGTTGAGCAGGTGAGTGGGAAAAGTACAGGGGAGAAATCCTGTATGTATGTTTGAGACTGGAAGTTGTATGCTCGCATACGCAGAAAGAGAAAGCAATAAGGAAGAAAAAGGAAAAAAGCTGGGCAAATTTATTCTATTTTTACGCAGTCTCGTCAAGGGAAATTAATATTGAGAAAAATTTACAATAATCATTACGCAACGCATGTTTATGTACAAGGAAGATGATGGAGTGTAATCTCCGCTTTAACTAAGTATATTTTTAACTTTGGTTTTATGCACAGTATACAGTATACAAGGAACCTAAATGAAAAATTGCCCAATTGATGAGAGGATTCCATCAAAATCTGTATACTGTATACATATATATATACATATATGTACGCACGCATGACGCAGGTATACACGACTCACCGTAATGACTTTCTCTTTGTCTTTGTCCATAGGATTTTTACATGCCAGTTAATTAATGCAATAAAGTAAAAGGTAAAGGTAAAGCACAATATGGTATGAAATACACATAAAAAATCTCTCTCTTGCCTGTATTGTGCTTCCCGTGAAATCCTCTCCGATGAACTGAACCATCCGACTTGAAGAGGAGCAATAAATGATTTGTGGAGGCGACTAGAGGATGAGGGATTTTCGAACCACAAAACTTTCCTAATAAAGGAGACTCGCTCGTGGGACCATCGTAAACCTGAAAAGGAGTAGCAGTACCGAATAAATACATACATAAAAAAATTTCATGGAATAAACTTGTGGTTTTTATGTACAATTAATTTTTGAATTTAATCAAATTTGTTGAAAAAAAGATGGGGATAAAATATAGAATCACTCACAAGGAGAGCATCATAAGTGCAATCTTGCTGCGGTTCAATCTCAAATTCATCAAAGACGACTCTGACTCGGTGACCGTCCGTCGTCCTGACCACCCAAACGCATTCCTTCTTTCCAGGATAGTGGTCAGGCCAGCCGGGACTCTGGATTTCTCCATTCGGTGGAATCTGAATCTCAAATTTACAGCCGCCCTCCTTGCAGTCATGTCCGTTCTCGTGGAGCGTGAAACCATTGTGACAAATGCACATGTAGGAGCCCACTGTGTTGCGGCAAATGTGGGCACAACCTCCGTTGTTCGTCGAACACTCGTCCTTGTCTACATACATACATACATACATACATACATATTGTTTTTAGAGAGGAAGAAACATTTAATCAAAATTCATTTACAAAGCCTGTTTTAACTAAATAACATACATATGCACATTGTACACTCTACATAGATGTAGATTCCTGCTGTATCATAATTTATAACATAAAATCTACTATACAAAATATCTTTGTTAGCTTTACGACAACTTAATGCTATGCATATTTATAAAGTTCAATTAAGGGAACGGGAGAAAGAGCTTTCATGTTTGTACAAGGATGAAAAGACGGGGACGGGGAAAGAAAAAAGTTCAAATTAATAAGATCTCAAATCCAAATCCCGTTCTATATGCATTATCCATACTATGGCTGTATAAGTATAAATATACCTAAATATATCCTCAAGTACAAGCATACATACATACATGTACTTGAGTCCCATCAGCTTCCATTGTTTTTTTCGCTTTTTCATCGAGTACTCTTTTCTATAATTTTACATGTATATGCGTATTACGTGGACTATGTATTTAGTACAATGCAACGGAATACAATGTCTGTGTATTGCGCAATGTATACATTATACATATTACATATAAATGCATTATACCCTCTGGCCAGGAATAAAATTCTACTTTTCTTTCGCTTTTCCCAGGCTAATACATGGAAAAAGTAAAAGAAAACAGAAAATTTGTGGTAATAGAGTACAAAGTCCCTGTGCATGCACGTAACTCCTCCTTAAATTGAAATTACAACAATTTCAATTCAACAAGATGAAGGGAGATTATGGAAGGTTTTTTCCCTCCTTTTTTCCTATACTGTGAATGTGGGGATTTCAATTACACAAAACAAGACAAAAGAGGGGAAAGAAAAGAAAGAACCAGCAACTGAAGGAAGGAAAAAAGAAAGAATGAACAAACGAAAGGAAAAAATGAAAGAAAGGACATTTAAACGAGAAGTGGAACTTAAATTCTTTTTGTATAAAAAGCAGGAAAGTTGGATGACGAGGAAGAAAAAAGGAAGGAAAGACAACAGAGGAAAACTTAGCGGAGCTGCCGCGAGCCTATTTTAAAGACGACAGTTGAGGGATTAGAATTCTAACAAATCAAACTCTTCGTCTCTCTTTTATTCCTGCATTTTCCTATCCCTATGTACTGTACTGTATGTATTACCATTTCCCATTCTCAACTTTTTCGTGTAATATAATATAATGTAAGTACAGATATAGGAGACAGTGATGAGAATTTGTAAAGGGATGACTTTAATATGTATGTGGGTCACAAGTATCTACTTTTACCGTCGCTACATTATACATTATACATTGCGACACAAAATCTGCTCATATACAATATACCGACATACATACATAACTACTCAACATTTCTCTGGAAATTCAATTAAGCAAACGGGCAAATAAAGAAGAGAAAACAATAACTATTATTATTATCCTCATCATCATCACTGTTATTATTATTTACACAACTCCCTAATTGTTGTTGGCAGTTGCTGGCATTGTGTCCAAATTTCAAATATTTTGACAAGGACAAACAAATAGAAAATATTAAGAGTCTAATATTGTACTTTAGCATATACTGATGTATTAAATTTACAATAATAATAATCATAATAATAATATAGGTACATTTTATACACGTACATTAACATTTTGTGCAAGTTGCAAAGGCAAGATAAATAATAATAATAATAAGGTTATTCATGTAACGGCATGTAATACAGACAGCTTTCACTGGAGATTGAAGTATGTAGTTACATCAACATGTCCAGTAAGTATCCAGTAACATTTCTTTACAGTGCATCATCTATGTATGCTATGATGCCATATTATATCATCCTCAAACACTCGTGTGTGTTTTTTCCACTGATCAATTTGTGAATGAGCTCAAGTATGGTTCACACGGACATACAATTACTATCGATTTTTTCCACACAGACTAGCTGTAATACTTATACTATGCTGCTGCCCTTGCCGGTATAGAAATTGAATGCCTTTAAACCATTTTCCAAGAGAATGAGGATGAGAGAAAAACGTGGAACTCTGAGATTGTGAATTGCCTTCAAGTTTGGATCGAGGTTTGGAAAAAGCGGAGGAGAAGGAGAAAGAAAGTGGTAAAGAAATAAATAAAATAGGAGAGAGAGAGAGAGAGAGGCTAGCATACATATAATAATATATTATGCGTATATATTATACTATCGTCTATAAAAAGTAAAATACAGAGACAGAGAAAGAGAGAGTGAGTTGGAAAAGGAAAAAAAGTATGTCTGCTTATTTACCCGTGAAGAAAACGAGAGCAAAACCAGATTTTTGCACAGAGTTGTCAGAGGTGAAGACAACGCGGATAGAATTGCCTTCCGACGTGATCATCGGCGGTGGTTTGGAGCCGCAAAACGATCCGTGACGTTTCAACTCGTCCTGACCCAATTTGCTGTAGATTTCTATGAAAAATGTAGGATGTAATATTTTTGGAAAAATTTTTTTCATTACTACATACATACACAGTCCTCACATTATCAATATTATTGTGTACATACATATAAAATAAATGAAATACATACATATGTATGTATGTATAATGTCTGGTGGAGTGACGAAACTTGATTTTTTTTCAAGATTCATTTTTAATATAGAAAGTCATTTTAAAAAATTATTATTATGATACGAAAAAAATTGTAAAAAAATCATATAATATAATAATATTATATAGTATAAATCTGTACCGACGCTGTCGTAGTCACACTCCATCTAAAATTTCACCACAAAATCAAATCATTCATTCATTTTATCAAGCGTGAAAAAATCTCGTACAACTTTCCCCCATTTCCCCTTCTTCCACGCTTATGCCATGTACATAGCCACATAATATGTATGGACTATGGACGCATACGCACATATGTATACAAAGATACATCCACGTTTCTGAGAAACATCTCTCACGTCTTCCATCTCCATTTCTATTTCCATTTCCGCTATTGAACCTCTCCACGTCACTAAATTGAGCATCAGACTCAGAGATTTTTTCTTTTTCTTCTTCTTCTTCCGAACCAAGAAAAAAAGAAGAGGGCAAAGAAAAAGGGGATCGATAATCGATATGTTTGTGGTTTTGTATTATATTATACGTGAACCGTGTTCATACGGTGTCTGTGTATGTATGTATGTATGTATGTCTACGTTGAACATTGTTCATTGTACATGTGCAAGGATGGGAAAATTTTAAACTATTCTCTCCCATAGGAAACCCACACAAATAAACATTGGTGCAGATATTTATTCGTGTGCAGAGAGACTTGAAGTATTTTTTTCCCATATATTCATACATACGCATACATACATACATACATACATATGCATTAAACATACGTAGACACAAAGGCTCTCTGTCTTAATGGCAACAGAGAAAGGCCGAGAAAACGGGGGAAAGTTTGTTCGTCTGAGAGATTGTGAGGGAAGGAAAATAGCGGAGAAAGCAACAGATTGCTCTTGGAGTGCGAGTTCATTTAGTTGGTCTCAAGTAGAAATAGAAAAAGTCTCAACTCATTCTCCGTCCACATTGCGTTGGATACCCGGCTGGTATACATTGCAAATTGTAACGGAATACAAAGGAAGGCGCAACAGAGTGAAACAAAACTATAAAAGATATACATACCACGATGAACGTATGTATCACATGTATATACATGAAGAATATAGATGTACAATACGATAGAAATTAATAGAAATGTCTTCCTTGATTTTCGATACATTTGGAATAAGGGGAAACAGAAAATTAAGAGAAACAATGTATAATACATATACATATGTACATATACAATAAACAAAGTTGTACAATATTAGACAAACAAAGGAAGGAAAAACATAACAGAGAAGGAAGGAGTAAAGTAAAAAGTAAACTCACATTATTTCCTTCCAGATCGAAATGAGTAAAATTCAAAGTGATTCGGGTTTGTGGGGGTGCCACGATTTCCCAGGCACAGTGTTTATTACTCGGGTATAAATTGGGGAAACTCGGCGACGTCAGTGTGCCGTTCGTAGTCTCGATCGTTCCACCACATGCATCTTCACATTCCTTGCCATTGGAGTGGAGCTCAAATCCAAATTTACAGCCACATTGGTAGGAACCTGGATATATATATATTGGAGATCCCATAAGGAATTACGATCATTGTTACGATGAACCATCCCATCCAAAATCTAAAACTTGGATTTTCTCTTCCTTTTCTTTGTATATGTGTTTTACATATTTTCATATGCACGTACAGTACATTACATTTCATTTCATTCAGTTATATTCTCCATGGTATCGGAGTTAGTTTTAGGTTTTGTTCATACACAGTTCCGCCATCCTTTCTTACTATACTTTTTACTTTCTCAAATTAAAACATTTGAACTCCTATTATTTACTTTCATTGTCTTGAGGGAGACGGACAAGAAAACGAAGAAGAAGAAGTAAAAGAAGAATGAGAGAGCGGACGGATTATATTATTTACTATTATGCTGCCCATTGTCATCATTTATTGTGGTTGCAGGATGCAACTTGGATAGACTATATAAATTGTAAGACTGCTGATTGTTTTGCACAATTACGCATTTGACGGCATTAGTTATGGCTTAAAATGTTTTTTGATACTTTTACAATAGACATACGATTGTGGAAAATAAAGCAAAATGTGTAAGAATACACCAAAAGTATTGAAGACAATTGAAAAGTTGTCTGGACGAGTGAAAACTCAGACACGACAAACAGGAGAAAGTTTTGAAACTATCAGGTGTATGTATAGCATGTGCATTTACTTGAAAAAACTGGATATGTATCTACTTGAAAATTACAATTAGGATAAATAAATAAATGACGACAGAATAAAAAAAAAGTTTACGAGCAAGTAATTGTGAGAGGAAAATCAAGCAAAGGAAAGATAGATAATAATGGAGAATTATTAGAGGGAAACGACGACGACAACGAAAATAAAGGCCAGTAATTGCAGCGTCTCTGTATAATACAATATTTTCCTGGAAAAACTCTCGTTCTTCCTTTTCTTGTTCTTCTCCGTTTTGTCCTATTTATTTCTTCCTCTTTTCCATTTTATTTTATACCGATAGTATTTTTGCAGTGATGTTCACATTGATGTTGTCTCGTCGAGCATTCGTCGAGTTCCTTGAGGAAACTGGCACTGAACCCCGCTTTTTGTACGGATCCATCCGAGACAAAACGGACCCACAATTGATTTCCGGTAGAGACGATGGGCAAAGGCGGAGTATACCCGCAAAATGTTCCCAGTAACGTCGAATTCACTCCTGGACCATCCCGAATCTCCAGAAAGTCGTACACACAATTGTCATGATTCTCAATCTCAAACGAGTGAAAAGTTAGAGCAACCTATGGCAAGAAAACAGGATAAAAACACATGCAATTTTAAAGATATTGTACTTGGTACTCTGATCAATATTAATATTGCTATTATACATAAATTATGAATCATTCAGTATTTTACTTAATTCATGTGTCAACAGTCAACATTCTATTTTACATACTTGATAATTTTCCGGAACTGTGATTTTCCACAAACATTCTTTGGATGGAAGATACTCATCGGGGAAATTCGGTGACTCTAAATGACCTGACTCTTCAATAAGCTCTCCACCACAGATTGCTATAAAAATCAAAAGAAAATGGTGAACATTTTAGAATCCAAATACCGGCGAGTGTGTTTGTTGGGAATTTGGTTTTTTGGTGTAAGATGTAAGTAATTGGTAGAATCTTGAAAGTTACATTATTGAAGTGGTTTGATTTTTGATTACTTAACTAAAGACATGAACATCATATTTTTCAATACTGACAATGTCACTCCCAAGTAAGATAGTGTCAGTCATGTAAATTCAAAGTTAGACAAGTTAATGCTTTGTGATTTTTTGTAATCGTACAGCGAAAGTTGATTTTGTATCAAGTTTGGGTTTCTGAACGTTCTAAAACAAGGGAGCTTTATATTTTTAACAAGGCAAAACACATTGCATAATGCATGCGCCATAAAAAAGGGACCCGTGGATTTTTTCCTTTATCTCTATTGTATTGTAAATCCACTGCATTGGATTTGTAAAACACATCGCATACAATAAAAGGTTCATCTCTCTCCATCATACTGACACTTAACAGACTCTAAACGAGCTATCCGTCTACCAACTGACAAATTCGCCAGTCAGAGTTTGTTTCTGTTTATTATTATCATTTTAAATTGTTTCTATGAACTTGCTCGAACGAGTGCGTGAGGAGTGTGAATTGCGTGTGTGCTCAATTCCTGTTCATCCATTTTTTCTCAACTCACAGATACACACAAACACACTCACTTGTACATTGTACATATTATGTAATATACGGTATACACATAATGTTATCTTACATGTACACGTCTTTCTCCAAAGGGACCCTAATGTCAGTGCCAGTGAACATTCAACTCCGGCAACTTTAATACTCTCTCAAGTAGAGATCTATGTATGTATCAGCTAGTATATTTTCTTTATAAGAGCGTTCATTGTGTCTATCTTTTTTTCCAAGACAAATAACACACATATTAGGTATACACTATTAATGCCAACTAACCCACCATATTTTGAAACATCAGAAAGTGAAAAGAATATTGTGAAAAACTACATACGAGTTAATTGTAAAAATTGGTGATAAACAAAATGATGAAACATAAAATATTATAGCATCAAACGTATGATAAATTATGTGTAGTACAAAATATTTAGTTCCAAGATGAAGTTACCATTGACGTTTTTCCTTTAAATTTTCCTACTGCTTTTCATACATACATAGTACATACATTTGTACAGTGTCCTACTTTCATTAATTTAAATAAAGAAATTACTGTTACCACTAATATTATGCATAATATACTGTAGTAATAATATCACCTTCGTAATTTGCAGCAAAGCCTCTGTAGCTGATGGGCTCTCTCGTCGTGCTGAACGTGAGGAGCATCCTCGCTCCGGTTGATATTATAGGAGATTCGAAATGTAAATTGGAGCCGCAGAAACGACCTAAATGACAGTCACATTCAAAGGGAATATGTAGTAGTTATAATAGAGAGAAACTTAATATGGTAATTCACACGAACAATAGTTTTAATAGCTACTACTTTGAGAACAATAACCAAGAATTATTTTATACAGCAGCAGTATATGTATTGTACATATATGTACATAGTAATATGTAAATTAATATACGAACCTAACAAAGGACTCTTATGCCAGTAGCCATCTCGTATTTCTAAATAGTCGCTTTTACAACCCTCGGATGCGGGTAGGTCAAAGTCGGTGATATTCAAAATTATGGTTTCCCCGTGGGTCGCTACAATCCTCCACTCACACTTTTCCCCATCCACAGACTCCAGAGCTGTCCGGTTATTGTTTGGATGATAAGGAGAACTAAACTCGCCCTGTGGGTCTTGAAGAGTCCGTCCACAAGCTGAGAGGAAGTACAAAAGATTCATGAAAAAATTTACCTCATATGTACATAATAGTTTGCTAATTATCACATCGTATCACGTATTACCCATGAAATCAATGCATAATATTATACTTTAAAAGAAGCAACTTACAGCTACATTTGTACAGCTTGTTTGCCTGGGCAATGTCCCCCGAGCTCAATCGAATTCTCTGTCCAATTTCCGGTCGATGCCTTGAATTGGGATCTTCTCTCGGAAGAATTGTGTCAAGGTACGTGCTCTACAACCATTTTGTACGAAATAGAATTTGAAATATTAATGCTCAATTAAAAAATGTAGTAACATAGTTAAACGGTACAAAAAGGAAAGATCAAGTCTGTATGAATCATATACCATAGATATCTATAGTATAGCCTAGGCTACATTGTTATTGTTATTTTACATTCAGTATTTTATGTTCAAATAATACTTTTTATGCGCCAGCTTTGAGCAATGTTTTGAGCTTACAAAAAATCATCTAGGGATAGAAATCTTATTTACACCAATCTTATTGCTACCTATAAAGTTAAACTACAATACGACATAACTACCTACCTATAAAATATATAGAAAAAGAGAGCGAGGCGATGAGGGAAATTGAAAACGAATAAAGATTGAGGCAGACACAAAGATTCTCGGGGTATACATTATAATAATATCATATACATGAGCATCATTGCATAAACGAGTTAGAGAAAAAGAGACACAGAGGATCTTTGAAAAAGATCTAAAAAATAAAATCCATACACACACACACACAGATATAGCATAGATGAAATAAAACCTTTTCGTAAATATTTTAGATTCGATACCTCTTACTATGTATTGCTACAATGTACTTTTACTACACTGCTTCTTTTTCTTCTGCAAGTGCACAGTACAATCCAGCCAAAGTCAAATACCGTAAAAGCTCTGAACTGCAGCTAAAGTCAATGGGATTTTTGTTTGTTGCTGAGAACCCACCAAGATGGAATAAGGAGGGAAAGGAAAAGCATGTCTTTTCATATATACCTAATCTATATTGCAATAAGATGCAATGCATTGGTATGGAAGGGAATTCTATCTTCGTTGTGGAAAGAGAGAGAGAGAGAGAGAGCAAGAGAAAGGGAAAGGGAGAGCAAGTGGTGGAGAAAGTGAAAATCCAAAGGAACCTCTCTCTCTCTTTACCTCTCTTTTTGAAAGTTTCCCTTAGATGTTGGATTCTATTAAAGTACAACAATATTTTACACCGGATCAGTTCCCTCACCATCGTCTTTCGCCTTTTTGCTTTCTTCTTCACGTTCCCCTTCTTATTTCCTTCTCCATGCGTTTACATAATAACCTACTTTCTCCGTCCCTTCCTCTTCCTTTGCAAGACTATTATGATCTCAGGGGATAGAAGCAGTATTTTCTTGGTCTTTTGTTCACAAAGAGAGAGAGAGAGAGAGTGAGAGAGAGTGAGAGAGAGCTAGAGGGAGAGGGAGAAAAGAGGAAGGTTTGAGGATTATATTTTATCTTATATTATATTCATATATAGTTATGATGTCAGAGCTGGCAATATAGCCGTAATAATGTGTACAATGTACAATCCACGTATGTATACACAAGGAAATACATACATAACTACATTATGGCATTATATTCGGGGTATTATTGTTATGAGTAAACTTTTGTAACATATTATTATAAGTATGATACTGTTAGCCCGATATGTATTACGTAATACTTAAGAAAATTTTAAATTTCCTGATTTTTGTTGCTTAAAATAGCCATTATTAAAAGTAGAATACAAAGCCATATGGGTGGGTATAAGTACATAGTATATTTCATATTTTGTAGAATATTAATGAAAAAAGATTTTCTACACAGTATGTATCTATGTGTTTAGGCGTAAAGACTTACTCTCGAAAACGTGTTTCTTGCATAATGCCTGCAACACAAAACCATTTTGTGAATTTTGAAAAAAAAGTAAACATAATAATATACATAAATAATATACACATACAAGTAAGAATGATTTTTTTTTGATAATTTTTGAAGTTTAAAACTTACATTATAGAGTCAAAATCATAGCCTTCTCCTAAACTATTTACTTCATCGGGAGTTAATTTATTAAAATTATATTCTTGTCCTGTCATAATATTTTCTCGTATAATCACTACATGATCGTCTCGATCGGGCCTGTTTGAAATAGAAAAAAGTATAAAAAGTTAATTTTGGTCCCAGTTTTACTTAATTAATAGGTACCATAAAAATAGTTCATATATAGCAATAGAAAATTGAGGCATGCATAACTATTTCGTTTAATTAGCTGAGTGCTTTTTATTTCTGTAATGTATGCGTAGAATGCAGAAACTCAAGCACAAAAAATTCATGCAAGTATATGTAAATCGTTTAAAATCAATAAACCACAAACCTAGTGTGTTCGTGCCAGAATCCTACGGCATGTCCCAGCTCATGCACAACTATACCGAATTTGTCACAATTTTTTCCAATTGAGATCGCCTACAAACACAAACATGTTTAGTCAATTCATAAAATATTATTTATCGAAAAGAATGATAAGTGTACAGCGTACAGGTTGAATGTTTAAAAGTTTTGATGTTGCGGATTCTTCTGTCATGACTTTGAAAACAATAACATGTCATATTTTTGTAAAATCTTTTACAACATCCTGAAGTTGACACAAAATGTATATACACACAATTTGCTTACCTGGGGCCCATTGCCTCGTTTTCCCACAAAGCTGCAACATCCACATGCTTTCTCTGTGAACACAATATAATTTGGATGCTCTTCCGTCCGCTCTACAAATTTTACACATGTGCTGTTTTCCCAATGTCTCATAGCCTAAAAGAGTAGAAAATACATAGAACATACATACAGTTATGCCCACACACAATAAAATAGATCAAATCAAAACACACATTACTATGATGATATTTATGTACAAATATCCGTACTTTAGCCCAAGGTATGTATTTTCTTTTCTTTCCCTTTCTTTCTTGCTATCGATTTATTTTCTTTATAATTTCTTCAGTACTCTTCAGTAACTCTTGTAGCCTACAGCCTTGAGATCGTGTACTGGTATTTACACAGAATAATATTATACAGCACGGATACATTTTGTACATATAGATGCTGTAAAATCTTTTGAATAAGTTGTCATGGAAAAATCTATAAATTATATAAGCACTTAAAAATGTGCCATTACTTAAGGTTACATTGTTCAAAGAGGTTGCGCCCTACAAAAATACAATACAGCACATGCAAATGTTGACTAATCTCCTGTTTCTTCAGACTCTCGCATTTTATTCCTTCCGGGGTGTTTGAAAATCAGGTAAATCTGACTTTGTACTTATTTTCTTTTTTGTACTTATTTACAATGCATTTATTTGGTCATAATACCTCGTTTCCCGGAAAATAAACCGAATGAACCAGAAGCACTGACTAAAAATAAATAGTGCCAAGCATTTTCTAATGACAGCTGATAGAAATGTCAAAGCGCTTCAAAGAATTTTCCATGGTTTTTGTTTGAGCGCTTTTTTGCTATTTATTTAGTAAAACATACATATATCACGACGATTCTTTGAAAGTACCTGTTTAAAAAGTGTTTTATGGGATCCTGAAAAGTTTCCGTCAATTTCATATGGGATCACTCCAAAGTCCCAAACTCTCTCTCGTCTACATTTGCAAAGGATTGTAATAAAATTTGTTAAAAAGTGTTTTGTTTTCTCAAAAAATCAAAGAATAGATGTTAACTGTACAATTTGTACATACTAAATATCTATACATACCTAGCTGTAGCCGCTCTCCTCCCTCTTTGTAATCGTCTGTTGGAGTAGATAAAACAATGTCAAGAAACATATTTTTAGAAATCAGTCAGACCCTTGAAAAAATGTTTACCTTGATAGTGGCAGTGATTCGTATCCATTTTGGATTGCCATATCTTGAACTAGAAACAAGAAAAAAGAACCAAAAGTTAAATGTCATTTTTTTTGAATATTCAATGATATGTATTTTGTTGACAACGTACTTATATTACATGTTTGTCGTTTTAAAAATACATCATTCAAACATATTCAAGCTAACAATGTCAATGTAGGTATTGGTTTTTAACAATAAGAAAATTTGAGCTGTGTGTACCAAATCAATGTTCCTTTCCCTGTCCATTATTGAGTTAATTATTTTACAATAGAGCAACTATCAACTATTGTCCGTAATAAAACGGCAGTGTTATTTGGTTTGATAAAAAGTTATTTATAGTTTTGTAAGTCTAACATGCATATTTACTTTGTGTGTAAACTGTATACTGCATACATACTGCATACTGGCTTAATGTTGTACAGTGTCGCTCATGTAATAGTGATAATGGCTTGTGTAACTTGTAAGTGAGAAGTCTTTATCGTAACAAAGTTTGGTCCTTTGTCTTTCCTTTGGAAAAATATATTTGACAATTTTCCACTGATAAGGAGCAAAAAAGGAAAGGAAGATGGAACAATGAAAGGACAAGAAGCAGAAGACTAGACGAAGAAGAAGGGGAAGAAAAGCAAGAGGCTGATGAAAGTTTCAAACTCCCTTCATGCTCCATGCCACAGACTGTTCTCTGTTTATGAGTGTATAATGTCATTATGTAGACATAAGGAAAGGACTAATGATATCTACACAAGGGCAAAGCAAGATTTTGACACGTATCTAAACACCAGTAAATAAGTGGATGCCTGTTCCAGTCCCGTTTATAAGATTAGGAAGGGGGGAAATGGTGTTGCTGTTTGGTGTTGCATTGTGAAAAGACTTCATATCATTAAAGAATGTTGTGCATGAAATGAATACTATTGTACTTTATAATTTTAAATGAAGTCTTTATGGAAATATTATGAAACTGATGTGTGATGTGTGTATTATTTTTACAAAAAAGAATTCTTTTACAATTTGTGAAAAAAAGATTAATTTACATTCTGGTTTCTACATATTTAGTATTTATAATATGTACAAGTATCGCGTTTTACCTCGTTTGGCTTTGCATATGTCCAGATCGACATCGTTGGATATGAGGAAGGGGTATAATAACTTTGGTGGTATAGTGTGGCTATGGTGATGCTGATGTTGGTGATTCTGGTGCTCCTGATGCTGGTAACTAATATTGGGATACTGAGGAAGGGGTATATCTGTTGCTACGGTCACTGTAGAATTATTATTATATAGTGTGGAATTTGCGTCTGTCGTCCTGATCTTCTTCACATAGGAAATACTGTTTTTCTCGGTTGCTGATGGGATCGATGTAACAGTTTGGATGAAGATAATGGACAGAAGAAGAAGAATGTGCTGGACGTACATTATGATTATGACTCACCCTTGCTTAACTAAACGAATCATGGCAAACTTTACGAATGACCATCAGACCCACAAACCCCATTTTTTACGTACTTATTACTTATATACTGACTTGCCTGGACACACCAGTGAACGAGTGAACTATCTCATCGTTTTTGGACTTCTCCTTTTGTCTATCAATTGGTATAAAAAATATATTATATTTATTTACTATGTATATAATATATTACACTTATGGTACACACACTACACTTAATTTTATACGATATGATATATATTATGCTTTTATTTCCGTTTTATAACATTATTTTTTATTATACACAATACACAGCCACGCACATTTTCATACTCACTCTTTTTTAACTTGTCGTATTATTATTTGATAATATTTTTTATTGCCCGTCAAAATTACACTTTTCTTGGAACGTTAATATCAATTATGTATAATATATGCACTACTGATTGCCACTTTTTTATATATAATAACACGAGACGGCCACTTCAAAAAAACTAAGCAGTTAAAAATACTTCGCTCATTACTTTTGATATCACAATGCGTATAATTATTCCTCTTTCAATCTGAATTTTCTACACTTTTTACACCTTATTGTGAAATAAAACTCAATCAGGAAGGAGGAAAAGCAGTCTTGATTGTATATTTAACAGCTATGCAACTAATAATTGCAATAATACTAATATTTTATTACACAAAAAAGTCTTCAAAGTGTGGAAAAAACTAAATCCTAGTGTATACGTATGTATATTTTACACATATGTCTAAACGGAAGATTTTTCCCTATATAGGATTATTACAGTTAAACTACTATCATTATTTTATGTGTATTATTATTATTCTAGCTTGTGGTAGAATATTTTAGAGTTTGTATGATTTGTGCATGTTTAATATGTGTGATTTGTGGGGGTGAGAATAAGCTACACAAGATCTTTCTATTAATTTTCCCTACCAATACTACAACTATTATTATTATTACTTATACTTATATAAAGTCATGTACACTATACAATCTAAGTATATTACATAATAATACTATTATTACATGCACTCCTAAAGTATCTTCTACTACTGTTACTACTCACAATCACAACTTGACACATGCATCTGTTTTGCCTACGTACCATGTAAGTATGTATGTATGTCAATATGAGATTTTAGCTTCTCAAAGTTCCTTATTGAAACTATATCTATCTATATGTATTTATATGTATATAATATGCTCAAGTATTTGTATCAAGTCAAGTTCTAAACTATAATATATTACACTATTTTATATGTGTATATGTATGTAGGTATTTGTCTATGCTAATGATGACACTGATGAGAGACAAGTTGGAGATGGAGTGTATGGGATATGGGAGGGAGATAGATAGAGAAAGAGAGAGAATAGAGACGATGATCTGAACTGGACGGACTGAATGTGACGGACATACTAACCATTAACCATCAAACTATTTAATTTCTTCTTCTGTCTCCAATCTATATGTATATACACAAGTAAGTCAAAATAAGCTAAGCTAAGCCGAGAGCTGAGCTGAGCTGAACTTATAGCTGAACCAAAGCCAAAGCCACTACGAAAAAGCTAGAGGAAATATATGGGAAATATGTTTCATGGTTGATGGACGATGGTCGATGGTCTCATCATCGTCGTAGTTCTGACATATTGATGCTTTTTAGACAATCTCCAAAAGCAAGCTACTGTAAATATGTATCGTATGTAGAATAACATACATAAATACGTAGCACATGCCACTTGTCGTCTTACATTGTGAATTGTACAATATTTGTAGCATTATACAGTTATTTCTGTTAGATCCCTCCAATATATCCGTGAATTATCAAGTTGTATTAAAAAGAATGTGAGTATTGTGTTGTATCCATAGATCGAGTGTTATACATAATGAAAAGGAAGCATAATCAACTAGAAATTATTTCAATGCATTTAACATTATGAATACAACGAAAACTTTCTTTCGTTTTTTATTATTGTTTCTTAGTTATAATGATGATGTCTGTCACCACTATCAATTATCGTAATTTTATTTTCACGATGTAGTACATACATATTATAATAACCTTACAATTTACACAGATTTGGTACTATGGTTTTCTTTGCAGTTTCAATATATGGTGTAATTACGCATTTTGCTCGGCCAATTGCTAAAATACTAGATAATGTACCATTTGTGTTTGTTTGTGTATCCTTGTCTCACAGACTATGGCCTACCCATTGATATACATATGTATTTGATATTTTTATAACTATGTATTATATGAACACAACACTTCGTATGATATAGCTGTCATATATACATACGTATTTAAAACTTTATTATATATTATTAATCATAAATACCGCAAAAATATCTTGAGATTGAGTTAATGTACTTGAATGTATTAATTATGTATCTACTACATTGATGTAAATATACATATGTATAATGTATGTATAATATACATACATTATACATATGTATATTGTATATTCAAATCTACAACGCAGTTTTGAGTTTTTACGTCAAGCTTAACTCACGAGGATTCAGACAAAGACAAGAACAGAAACAGAAAACACACACGAGTTGAAAACAAATACATTTACTGACGTTATTTTAATAGTTACTTTATTAGCCAATTACTATGTAAAACAACGATAACGATGACGACCAGGAACAAGTACAAAACATTTAAGCACGGATCAACGGATCAACCAAATTTCAATCGTGAGATTGTTCATGTCAATCAAATTTAAATCACCTTCATTAATTATGTAACATCTATGTATAGGATGAGAAGAAGGAGACATGTGAACAAACAACGCAGAGATTAAAACGAATATACATATTAGATATACAATATTATCATGTGTATAGTTAAATGTGTAACAGTGATGTCACGTGTATACGTAATTTACATGAAATGTGGAGCGTGCACTTTATTTAATGGTACGTACATAATGTAACTGTTTGCTTTATTTCTAATGCATATTATTATTAGTGCTCGAGCTATTCGACTTTTCGAAACTTTCGAATTTTCGAAACGTAGGTCGAACGAATGTTTCGGTTTT
>JAQIVE010003314.1:0-17109 GCA_034698285.1 Sminthurinus bimaculatus | reverse complement strand
ACCATTTCATCCATACTCCTGCTTTCAAGTAGAAACTTTAAAGTTGTCTAAAACAAGCTGGTCTAAAAAATTACGCTGTACAATTTTGCTTTTGACTTTTTAGAGGTTCATTATGCAAAATCTTTCGAAAAACAGAGTGCTCTTATTAGTTTGGGTTATTTACAGTCAGTATACTATTTCTCATTCTAAACTCAATTTCTTTCAACCGTAATTGAAATAATTGTAAGCCACAAATAATAAATTAAATCGTCCATGTAATTCACAAAACGGCGACGTACATAAATGCAAGTTTACAATACGGCTACGTCATACATGAGTTCCATGGCGCGGAACCACACTGTAAACTTCGATTTTTGTACGTGGCCGCTTTTTGAAATACATTGACGATATGACACACTGATGTAATTTTGTATACTGATGCAAATTCCGAGCCCAAACAACTAAATTTGTCCACCCGAGCCAAATGCCACAATGTATACTTGATGAAAATCCCAACTTCTTCAAGTAAATGATGAAAACTGCCGTTAATTTTTTTCGAAATCCCAATTTTAGTCGACAAAACGGTGATAAAGCTAAAGAGCACTTCCGGTTTTGCAATATTCGTGTGATGAAGAATTGGTTTCAGTAACCTGAAAAATGTTGATAATTTGTTTATTCAACGTTTATTCCACATTTTTTCGCGTTTTATCTACTTTGTCTCGCTAACATGTTTGCAGTACCAAGCCCCCACCGACCAAAATTAGTCACGCATATTTAGGCCCCAGGTAGACGATTAGGCGAATTATGAAATTCAAAGGGTTTTTATTTTATCAGGAAATCCAATTTCTTGCCGGACGTAATTTTCCACGACATCTTCTGGTGCATCATTAAGTAAAATCACTAGCATTTCATAAACGCGCAAGCAAAATAACTGTACAACAGTCGTGTGTTGTTCATGATTTGAAAGAAAAGACTATTTGTGAATCCACTAGATAAAATAGCACGGTGAGGGAGTATTAGATTCTGAGATATTTATCATTGAAGTTTCACTCGATGCTGCTCAGAGTTGTAAAAGTTTCACAGTGCGCGCCGAAAAATATTCATTCAAATATTTTCTGTCTTGAATTGAATTGAATTCATTTTTCGTCTTCATTCTTTGTGTTAAGTGTTAAGTATAAGAATGTTTTAAGTGTGCTTTTCTTTAATATTCTTCTGAATTGTAGTTAACTATTGTTAACCAAACTTCATTTGTGATTGTGAATCGACATTTCCGCATAATATTATTATTGCTTTCATCTTTCATCTACGTTATTGTGTTATGATAGAAACTTTTACTTATCATTCATACTGATTGCAGTTACATATTGTGAATTGTGAATGATATTCTTTTTAATTGACATCAAAGCATAATATATAATATACATGCTGCGTTATATTATTACATAGTATATCATTTCTTGTTGATATTGAAAGAAATTGTTTCGTTTTGATATACATTGTGATGAATGTAGACTTTTACAACACTGTGCTTAAAAGGTTAATTACAATTAAATTCATTTAAAGTACTTAATGTGCATGTAAGTGTTTGAAACTTTCAGGATAGGTAGTTCTTGAACCAAATTAGTGGAATATGCAAAAAAGTAGATTTACCTCAAAGGGTATAAGTCATGTGATGGGTCACATATTATAACGTTTCCTGTACTTAAAGCAAGTCCATAGAGCATAGAGCATAATGTTCTACTGGAGGAAGCGATGAGTAAAAAACTTGGGTGGAATTTAAAGTGCAGTGAATATGAAAAAGACAAGATGGAGGAGGAAATAACTAATTCAGTGAAAGATTTTATTAGTACTTTAAAGTTTTGTCTTTTACCTTTTAGTGTTCAGTCGTGTATAGTGTACAGTGGTTTAAAAAATAAGACAAAAAACAAAAGTTAAGTTTATTCATTCTGAAATGCTTAAACAGTGGAGAAGATGGAGCAACAAAAAATATTATTGTGATTTGTGGTGTGATAGAAATTGCTCCAGTAATTTAACGAAGGAATGTCAAAATGAAGTCGTGACTCCTTTGTTTTTTGTCCATGTACTGTTTGTACATCACATAACTGTAGTTGTTGGTGTTTTCAACTGAATAGTAAAACATAATAATCATATAGTATACGAAAACGATGAAAACAAGTACATGTGGTAAGTGCAATCATATTGTATGGTACAATTTGTATCTTATATGAGCTCTGGATCATCTATATATGGAAAAGTCGAAAAGGATATACTTACATATACATACTTAATTATCATAGTTGGAATTTTTGAACTATACCTAATCAACGATTGGCTAGTATTATGATTAGCCTACTATCCATGATGCTTTGATCAGCAGAAGATTTAACTAAAATGAGGTTATAATTTTTTGTTTGTACGTTTTACTCCTTGTATGCTTTAGCTCTATTATGCACATATTATTTGGACTGATGATGACATCCCTAGTCAAGATACATAATCAAAATTCTTTTTTTATGAACTGGAGAAAAAGGTACTAAACTTGTTAAGATCACCTCTTGCAAAAAATATCTTTATGACGTTAGGACAGATGATAGAGCATAAATATCAAATATCTATATACCAAAGTATATTATTAATATATTTATCTAGTTTATATACATTATATTATTATAGGTTGTAGCTTTGATTTCGAAGATGGGCTAGTAACTATTTTTTTATAAACATTTACTATTTACTAGTCCTTGTTTATTTATCTACTCTGATATTTTTGTACTCCCATAGTTGGACAAAGAAATAATTAGCATCACATAATATATAAAATACTGTCCACAGTGATATATTTATGGCTATTATTATACTCTAAAAATTATAATATGTACATTTAGTATAAAGTATAAACATTACTTTGTTACATCTACATACTGTCAAAGGAGATTGAAATATCTAGATATAATATTATTCTTTCCACACTGAGTTTACAGTATGGGTATTGGGTATCTAGTTCTCATATTATTAAGTATTTTATTCCCATTAAATCGGCTAGACAGTGGACTAACTAAGCAAATGCCTTTCTGTGTACTTACAATGTACAATGTACATGTAAACGTAAGTATAGATGGGTATTAATATAATATGTATATAAAGTATTCGAAAGGAAAAACCCTATAGGAATGCTTTTGAAAAAGGAGTATTGAGGTTATTTTAGATATATGTACCATCATGCGGAACAATGAAGTGTATTTTTCGTCATCTTTATGTTTTGGTATGCGTTTGCATCTCAGATCTCTCAATGCTTCAAAGTAACTACTACCAGAATGCTATTTATCAAAGTAATTTTGTGCTTAAAGGAGAGGCAAAAAGAAGAGTGGGACACTTCTTCTACATACTCTTTCAAGTGCAAATCTAAACATCGACGATGAATTGTGAATTTTCACAACTTTGTCATTTACTACATGTACAATAATACAATACGCCTAGTTCTAAAATATGTATTATTATTATAATGTGTTTTTCATTGCAACAATCTTCTTTCCCTTTCCTCTAGAGGAAAATAGATGAAGAGGCCTCTTCATCTATTCACGCAATTGTTTATCGTGATAGGAAAGGGATATGAATTTGATAAATTTTTACAAATTACAGTCGTCATCCTGTAATATGCCAGACATGATTCCAAGCTTTTATATCTTGTACTGATACTTTTGTAAGTTCAATGTCAATAACAAGATCGTGTACTATTAAATTGATTACTGCTGATGTGAGCTTCTGATTGAGCAACTAACCAGCCATGTATATATTCCATGTATTCTTTATTTTGTATACTGGAAAGGTTGATTCGCCTTCGCTTAATCACGGTAAACATTTGAAAGCTTGGGTATAAATTGACCAAAATCTGTAGTAAATGTGTACTCTCAAATGCATAAGTATCTACTGAAAACAATAATAATTGGGATTCGTAACCATCATTTTGCTGTTGTTCAAAAGTTGAAAATCAAAACGCTAATCGATCTTTTTGTTTATGATCACGATAAAAGATCTACATAGAAAGAGAATGTTTATCACAACTTTTACTTGTCGGTATTTCACTTATCTTTACTTTTTCTCCCTTATTGTTGAGTTGTCTTGTAATTTAGTTTATGTACTTAAATTTTTTTGCCGAAATTATTACATCTGCAGTAAGTAAGGTCCCCCAATGACTTTATCATCATGGTCATAACTGGGTGATTTTACATATTATATAAAAACTAAAAGTGTCTAAAACAAAATTATTGATGATATTCACTTGAACTTAACTCGAGGAATTAGAAATCATGTATATGTATGTACAAATGTATATATGAGGAGCTCTAGTAACTATGAGGGCATTTAATTAATGAATGGCTAATTATTTATTTACTTAGATAGAAGTGTTTTTCCCTTTTATACATTGAAGACCAAGTGTACTAAAAGCTTCTCCACATTGTATTATGCACTGTTATATCTAGGCTAATATTACCTGCAGGTTGCAGGATGTGATTGCTATAGAGGGAATAATTTACACAGACTTGACTTTCATCTACTCGGCAGTCATAATTCATCAGTCTCTTTCTTTCGTGATAATATCTTATAGGCATCAAACGTGTGTAAATACATACACTAATACACATCATACGCACAAATGTCTTATTAGTAGGTGTGTGTACATATTCTTTATGTATAAACAAATTTATTTTCTCTTCTTTATATACCAAAGGGAGGAAGATTCAAGATGAATAAAGTCTTAATATTAATATTATATTATGTTACATTATCATTCTGAATTCTGCATTGAGAATCAAGAGCCGTGTGTTGCAGAGCTTCAGAAATCTTTTCCGCTCTTTCTCAACGCAGTAGCTGTTATTACTACCAATTCACTACCAGCACTTTTCGGCTGCTTTTCCCTACTGAAACATATAACATGGCCTCATTTCGATTTTATACAAATCGCCTTAGGACCAAGCAGATTTCAATGTCGGCTGAATTGAGTGGAGTTCTGATTATTATTATAAGAGTTTGAGTTGAGTGCCATTCCATCATTAAATGCACATGGATGCAATTCACGTTACATCTTCTTCACATCTCATACTTAGTTTTCGACTTCATTGAATGTTTGTGTAGCACTAAACCGTATGCAACCCACGAGCAATGCAATGACTCTACACCAAGTATATTAAACTCTTTGGTGGCCACTTTTTTCTGTTGTAAATAATCTTTCTCGTGGTCGAGGATTATAGAAACTGAGATTCATTATGTTGAATATGTGCATCAAAAAGAAGTTGTATTAAGAAGTTTAGCCACAAATTATGTATGTATTGCTGTACCACCACACAGTTAAAATTTTAAATTCTGACGGAAATCCAATACTTACGTTATAGCTAAACACCACTTTCCTTCTTCGACAGTTAGAAAAGGAAATGCTCGCGTAGCTAATAAATATTATAGGTAGTATCTGTTTAAGTGAGTATGTACTATAATAAACGGGATATATACTCGTCTGAGTTTGGAACTTGGAAGCTTGGTAAAAGCAGTGTAAAAGCATGTGAATATAAGAATATGTATGCATACTGCATACTTAAGTTTCGGCTTAATACTTTAAGGATCACCATCCAGTAATTTCTGAAATTTACTACTCGTGTCTCAAACACTCGCAAATTGCAATGAATTCAAAAGGTTCCAACATTTTTCTTTTAAACTTTTCGATATAATCCTGCACATCATGTGTCTACCATGACCCATGGTTTTTATAAATAGCGTAAAGTGCGTAAAAATACCTGCAGCTCTTCTGTCTTTGATCATAAAAAACAAAGGAAAGATGTACAATGTATAACATACATAACGTACATAAATATGCTACATATGTATTTCAGTCTATTGTTGAAATTATTTTAGCAATTTGATTGCTTTAGAAGATGTAAAACTTAAAGATAGAAGTGTGTACACTGTACACTACATCAATGATAGAAAAAAGCATTTATGTTTTTTCAAATGAAATAACAGTAATTAATGAAAAAAAATTTGAGGTAGAGTTCTTACTACTTATTATTATCTTTCATTGTTTCCTGAATTCTGGAGCAAAGAGCTCCTTATTATGTTTACTACTTATTATTATACTACAGGTGCGTACTGCGTATAATATTGCAATATATCTTTTGTTCAAGTCGTGGACATATAAAAGACAGTAGCATCAGTGTTTGATAACTGTTTCAGATGCTACGACTACCACTTTCATAACTGAAATCTTAACTGCAGTATGCTTTTATGTTTAATCTTCTTCAAACTCGAACTCGAATCCCAAAAAGAAACAGATAATGAGCGTCCTGTACTATTTTGTAACTGCTTTTATTTCAATGAAATGTAAATAATAAAATTCTTGGGATGTGTAAACAATTTTCTGCATACATTATTATTTTGTATGTGTGTAACGGGTTTATATCCACAATGTAAGCGGAGGAACAAGCTATACTGAAAGATTGTGGCAAAGGCGACAACGAGTAACAACACAGTAGTAAAATGCATCATAATATGCATATTGTATAATGAATGAATAAATGAAAATGAACTCAACTAACACACTTTTCTTTCTCTCTCTCTCTCTCTCTCTCTTGTCAACTTCCCTTTCTTTTACAACTTACAACTACTTAGTAATAGATATTAAAGTGACTCAATAGAGAGATAAGAGTAGGTAAATGATGAGACAAAAGTGAAGGAGCCTCTTTTTGGTTTTAACGCAAGGGGAAGTTAGAAGTTATCTTCAGTACTAATAATAATGCCTCAAATTATAAGAAAAAGAAAGAATTGTCTCCTTGTCGCTCGTGTACATAAAACTTTGTTGTCTTGTCTTGATAATTTTGCTTTTCGTACTTTTAACTGACCGCTTCACTATATTCTGTGCAGTTTGGTGATTGTTGCCCAAGCCAACATTCTAAATAATAAGGAAACGAAGAAAGGCAACAGGCTTATGCATGGATACAAAACTGTAAAATCCAAAGCATTGTGTGTATTGTGTATGCGTTTTGTATGTAGGTATGATGGCATGCCTTCCTTGCGGATGCAACAATTTAATTGTAGTTTTAACAAGAATTGTTTCTTATCATTACTTTCGTCTAAGGCGTACGCCTTGTTTGTAGGTATAACGTCCATACTGGTATTATTCAGAGACGTGTAAAAATTTAAAAAAAGCAAAGTCTAGATTTTTACGACGTAACTTTGAGATTCGCCAGAAAAAATGCAACTCGATTCTTCCCTTAATTTTTAGAAGAATTTGTTATCGACACTAAACGCTAAATCGTACATAGTCGCATAGTTGTAGATATTATTTTTTACAGCCATCGTTTACCTATTTTAGAGTTGAGTGATGTGTAAGCAAATAGTCGTTAACATTTAACTCCGCTCATTATTTTAAAAATAACTAACAGCCTTTGGTGATGATAACGAGGATTACGTGTATATTTATTCTCGTTAAATGAGAAGAAATCATTAATAATCCAATATTGAAGAAAAAGTAAAAGTATGAATATTAAATGACAATATTGCCAATTTATTGATAAAACAAAGTTTTTCCCAGAAAAACTAAATGGGCCTTACGTTTTCTTTATGTTAACCCATAATTTTATAACTATTTTAGTTACAGCTTGGTATTTTTTTATTTGATTATAACATTATTACTATTATGTCATTATACCGTTATATTATGTATAGTTGACAATAAAGGTATCTAGAGCCTGTGGAAAGTTTGCTGGCCAGTATGAACTATATAAAAGTTGAATGAAATGGGGTTGATTTCTCAATATATAAATAAAACCCAAAGAAAAAATAATGGACAAAGTAAATTGAAGTGACTGCACAATATTTAGTGCCAGTAAATTGCGAAAAGTTGTACATATTTTTGAAAATGTCACAATGAAGATGAAAGTCAACCTCTTAAAGTATGCATACATTCCTTCTGTACACCCTCATACAGTATAAATTGTCATGCATTTTATTTTAATGAACTAAAACGTAAGAAACAATAAGTAGGGGGTGAAGACGAAGATGATAAGCACTGTTTCTGCTCTTTGTTCATTCTTAGTAAAATCACATAATGTTTCAAGTTAATTACTCAAGCCAAAAATGGCAATTGAAAATTTGCATAAGTTGAAATGCTTCAGACGATATGATACTGTGAATCAACTGTGAAGTTGATTTTGATGCAAAAACGTTGCAAATTTCAACCTACATCAACATCATTTTAAAGATGGACTACTTTGCTTATTTCGTTTTACAATAATAATTAGTATAACGTTTAACATAATGCCAATTTCTTAAAATTAATGCATATTCTGCTCATCCTTTATCAAATATTTTAGAATGACTACATTGTATACACATTTAGACAAAATGAATTGATGACTATTGTTTTTTGTTTTTGTGGCCGGCAACACTAGCAGGCGAATTCATTGTAAGCTGGCAATACAAATATGTAATAACTAATCGCTTTTATTTTCACCATGCTGAAATAATTTCAATGATTTTTTTTAGCATTAAAGGCAAAGAATATGTGTGTAGTTTACACAAATTGATTTTAATGCATTCACTTGCTATTTTTATACGTCTCGAAGTATATTTTAGTATCTTTTCGAGTCGCTACTAATATTTGAAACAATAAGAAATTTTGCAATAATATTACGTAATCTGTCCATTGATTTGATTGTTGAGTAGTGTTTTTATTTTACACCGAACCAAAATGGAGTTTTTAATTTTTAATTCAAATTAATATTGCTCAAAAAAATTCAATCAATTATCTATAAATATTCATATACTTTACAATGTAGACTGAGTGATGTTGCATGATTTGTTCTTAACTGTTAAGCGTCACGGAAGGGCAAAGATTAAAGCTATAGTTATCTAAGCTAACATATTACATTACATAACATTGTATTTACTTCGCACGAGAGAAAATTTCCAAAACAAGAGAGTAGTTGGGGTTTTCAAATATGATTGGATACATAGAGACAACTAGGATGAATGTGGGATGATCTCGCAAAGTTTGACGTTAGAACTTCGAAATGGTCATTGGTAATAGATGATATGGAATGGTTTAAGAAAAATTATAATAATATCGTCTACTACCACTAGAAATGCTCCGATGACACTCGCCCCAGGTATCCCTCTTTATACTGATAGCCAGTCGATGCTCTTTCTTTTTCAGTATGTATATTCTGTGGCATCGTTACTTTTTCCCTATCCTATCGACGGAACAAATTTTTCCGTAGTTTAAGTTGGGATGTATAGAGACTGATTTATTCAGCAGCAAGACAACCTTAAATTAAATCGGGTTGTGGTTGATTTTCCATCATTTGATGCATAATTAGAAGTCGCCCGAAGACGACATGCAAATATCATCTCGCTAGCTACGTCAAGATGGGATGATGCGATGACAAAGTGAATTATTGAAATCTATGTTTACGTTTTTGTGGAAACTTTTAGCAAGTATGGAAAAGGGAGGTTTTTAGGCGTCAAAGGTTTACTTTATAAAATATTCTGAAACAACCGGCAGCGGGTCAACTTTTTTCTTTGCACATGACAAATATAAGATTGATCTTTTTAATATCGAGTTCTTTAGGGGAAAATTGTGAATTTTTTTAATTTTTCTAAACATCAATTATATATTTCCTCACCCCTTTGATTATGTATTCCAAATTTAATATGATATCTTCTTCAAATATTGAATGTAAGGATGTTTGTTATGAGATTGAAATTGATATACTTATAGGCGGAAAATAGCTTGTTTCTCTTTCTCTTTTCGTCTTTCACAGGCGTTCCTATTAGGATGGGCGTCGTAACAGAGATCGTAAAATTAATAATGGCATTTTTCAATAAAGGGGATTTGCAACAACAATGTCAACAATGAACGTACGATATATGTATCTGTCTAGGGAAGTCTTTTGTGCTTTGTGATACATATGAATTCTCATATTACATTAAGAGGAGGTCTAAAATTCAAAGATTCAAGTCATAATAAATTTACTAGCTAGATATATAGAAAATGAGTAGATTGAGCGTCGATATAATTTGTGGGGTGGTTATAATGTAATAATAATTTAGTCCCATTATTTACTTCGTTTCATTACTACTCTGGCGTCTTCCATCATCTCTGCACACTGTTCAGTTTTCTTCTCCTCGCCCATCTAGCAACACAGAGCTTGCTAGATCAGTCAGTAATTCATAAAGAATGAAACAAGATACAGAAAACATAGGAAGGAAGCAACGAAAGAGACGGATGGATGAAGCCTCGCCGTATATTTGATAGAAACAGAAAACAATGAAAAGAAAGACAGAAGAGTTAGAGTGTGTGAGTGCACTAGCGTGTGCAAAAAACTCGTTCTTTGATTATCCAAGAATCTTCACTTCTTTATTCGTCAAGGATACTTTTATGTATACATGTGTATATTACATATGGGCGATAGGTGATAAAGACAAAGATACTATACGTATATGTATGCTGAGAATCTCTTGTGAGTGCAATGAATCTTTCCTCATAAGCAGTTACATATATGTAATATGTATGTACACACACACACATGTGTACAACTGTACAATTACAATCGTACACACAAACCTACATTACAGACAAGTAGTAGTAATGGGTTATCATGTATTATGTATGCGCATATTATTGTTGCTTTGTGTGTTGTGTATATAGGAAATGCGTTTTCGTATATATTACATGCATGCATAAGAATCTATCTTCTTGTTAGATACTGTTGCAAATGGGAAAGCATGCAGCATAAATACCCCAGAATCCACAATATGAAGAGTAACAGCGGAGAAACAGCTGATGCTACTACATAAAACTATGTATTCATATCTCGTACAAGCATCATAAGCATCATAAGTTACGCATAAAAATGCATTATTATTACTATTGAGCATTATAAGTATCTTAATGCACATTATTATAAGCTGGTGTATGCATACAAGATTCAACCTATCCTTTTCCTGCCTGTTACAGACAACTTGTCTGGGTAATAGTTAAGATTTACATACACATAATATCTGTGATCTTTATACACACACTGTGCAGTGTGCACATGAGTATGTATGACGGTCACTTTCATTCTCGTTGAGATAATATTTCTCTCTCTTTCTATCCTGTATATTACCTTCTTCGATATTTTTGAGCAATCATTTTACTTTGTCCTAGTCAACGTTTAGTCGTCGTCGAGGAATGTACCATCCTTTGTCTATCATCTTAAATCTTCAGAATTTGGCACTGTAAAAAACTAAAAGTTGAGCTTACTCGCATGTTTTTTGTTTTTATTTTTTTACATTTTATACGGTGGGAAAGCAAGAATACATATTAGAAACAAGTAGAAAATTATGATGGATAGTAAAAGAAACTGTAGTCAGCCTGCAAATTGTAAATTGTATTAGGACAAGCGATAGATTCTAAATTATGCACCAAGTATGTTATGTACGAGTACTTATAATGTAGATGGAAGTTGTAAGTAAAGTAATAATGATAAAAAAGAGAGGATTCTTGGCAAGACAATTATATATTTTAAATGATAAGTATGGAGCTTGAGCATGTTTAACAAGCTGATAATCGTTTGGGAATTTTGATTGAATGTATATGGAAGTAATATACATCATCAGGATACACAACTTCGATAAACTGTATAGATTTTGATTCAAAATTGAAATAGGTTACGTACTCAGAATACAGATATGTTTTCCATCCTCACGCAGTAAATTGTTATTTTTCTGAACGGAAGAAAAAACATTGTGTGTATCTGTGTATATGGTGGCGATATGTGGTGTGTGTATAAGTTGAAACCAATAAACTTTCCTCTTCTAATAAAGTGCATATAGGCAGTCTCTGTCTACTTTCATTTTAGCTTTGATCATTTCCATATATTACATTTTACATTTCATTCTATCCCATTCCGTTTCAATGTTCACACAAACGAGCAACAGAACTAGCCGTGAGTACGTAATATGGAGAGAAAGAGAAGAAACATCTACTTCCACTTCCATAAAGCAATGTAACCAATCGTGATAATAACCCACTAACAAGATTTAAGACGTAAGCAGTGATCTTCTGTACTTTTTGCTGTTTTGTGCACTCATATACAACTGTATGTTATGTTATAGGAGAATAACATGAAATACAATTCTATTCAAAGGGAACAGAGATAGAGGAACTGTAATAGTAATACAACAACAACGAAAATGAAAATCTACAATGGATAATAATATTTGTATATATTTAATGCATTATAATGTAATGTATTGTATACCTAGAAAAGTGCATGTTCTAACTGTGTACTATTGTGTGTTATGATGCATATTTCATACATTTTTGTACAGGTATAAAGAGGGAGAGAAAAGAGAGAAACATTTATTCCACTTTTAAAATGCAAATTAGGAGTGAGTCGCATGATATGCGATAAATTTGAAAGAAAATTTATCATTTTACATATTTGTTTACAAGACGCCGTTGAACAGCTTGAGTTTTGTATTATGTCCTGTATTTTAATATGATTATTATGTGGATGTGCACACGTCTTCTTATGCACTTGTGCTATAATGGATGATTTAACTTATAATATTTTTTAAATTTAAATTTGTTTGTTCTTTATGAGGAGGAAAGTCGTCAAAATTGTTGGTTTTTCTCTCATTTTTCTCGTTAGTCTTATCCTTCCGCTTACATTTTTTTTCTTCTACACAGTCGGATTGCTCCACGCTTTCTACATTTACGAATTTAGTAAGTTCCTTTTATGTGGTAGAGATTGTATTAGGTGTCTTTGTTTAAACAAAAATTTCTTCAAAAATTAATTGGATATAGAAGTAAGCATGTGTCCTTTATAAACGTTGTCCGAATTATGTTTCAAATTTGAAATGTGAGCTTAACTTTGAAAACCAGGGTTTGTGAATGTCAAACTAACTAGAAAAAACCTCTGTCAGACTTCCTAAGAGATTTCTCCCTTAAATTTTACTCTTTGTTCTTGTGTTGAGTGTGTAAAAAACAGCATTGATCACCACTAATAACTCGTTAGTCAAATTGCTTTGCCGACACTGAATTCATTTTCCAATAAAAATATTACACACATATATATACATGCACACTGATGTTTACAAAGGTCAGGACGATTTCGAAAAATGAGTATAATATAGCAATAACATTTTTCTCACCTGATACGTTTTTCTGTTGAGACAAAAGTCTAGAGTTCACTATTCTTTTTTTTAGTTGACGCAGAAAACTGGGCAATAAAACTTTACGATGAAGCAATGATTATTTATTGGTTTATTACGCTTTTTCGCAGTCAATGAAACGGTCACACCAAGAGTATATATGTAGATAAAAGCACAAAATGTTTGATGAAGGTTTTGCTTAAATTTTTAAAATATCCGAAACTGAAAATTCAAGCTGGATTTCACCAAAAATAGTCCGTTGTTTAGAAGAATTATTAGAGTTTTTATTTTCAAAGGCACGACAGAATTAGGGTTTATTACTTTGACTTGTCAAGTTTAAGAGACCAAAATCAAAAATTTCAAATCGTGAACGATCGAATTTTATTATTGCTTTCAAGTTCAATTTAGTGTTTGGTTAATAAGTTTATGAAGATAGAAAGCAGAGAAGCAGACAACCAACTGATGAGGAACAATTCGTGTGATATCGTTGAGCATAGTCTATCTGTGCTTCAAGTTCCTTCCAAAAACAGTATACTGTTAATTCAGAATGAAATAGCGAACTCACGGCGACTTGGACGATGTTCTTTCTTGTACGCGCACATCTGAATTAATCTCGTAGTGGTAGGTAGTAACAGGTAAATCTGCAGTGGTGGGAAGTTGAGGAGATTTTCCTCTACATTCAAAGGCATAAAGCATTCACATTTAAATGCATGTGGGGAACAAGGCAGCACATTCAGATATGCTCGTATATATTGTGCATAAGTACGTGTACATGTGAACAAACAGACAACAGACAGATATGAATGTTTATCTGTATTCTTATATTATGTTATACAATGCACAGGTTAATTTTTGAGTGGCCAGTGTTCTTTTTTTCAAGCTTTTCATTTACAAAGGAATTCCAGTACCCGCCCTGGTCCAGAATTCTAGCTCATTATATTTTTGAATTCCGTGCAGACCCCTTTCAGTGTGCAGGTTGTACATTCCGGATTTGGTTATGTCTTTGTATATATGTATGACGATTTATAATTTCACTGTCCAAAATCATTAAATATACGAAAATTTGCAATATTTTTCTGAATAGAAAATGTGTATTATTTTATTCATATTGTCTATTTACAATCACTTTCAATAATAATATGTATTTTTTCCTTAATAATTGTATTATTACTGTATTTATCATTGAGCTAAATATTAGGAAGGAAGGTTAATACCACATTTATTACTTTTAATATAAAAAATTATGAGAAAATACATGTTATTATGTAGAATGAAATTGAAATGAACTGCGTGTACTTTTGCATGCATCCACTGCAGTTAACTGTACTCAACAGTACACTCATTGAATTATTCAAAAAATTAAAATCAAAAACGACGATCTAAAAGAGGATAAAAAGAAGAAGAGAAGTGGATAGGAGGTGTTATTATTATGAGAAGTAGGTAACTCGGGCTCGCACGCTTTTTTGAACACCAACAAACTGCTTAGGAACTTATACGCGTGTATACAGTGCGGTTTACGCGACAATAAGTATGTCTATAGCGAGCAGTCTGAAATGAAACTGAATTTCAAGCATATAAGCTTATACTTTTATAATGGATGTTTGCTGTACGCAAACAGTGAGTTAATGTTTGGCGGTAATTACTTCTCCTTGTCCGTCATAATATTTTAATGTATGTAGTGTACATGTCCACTTTGGATGAAAGTCAGTAAAGTTATAGTTGTCACTGTCACGTTCAAAATTTCACACACATGCACTTGTTGATTTTCCGTCTCATCCCTGTCCCAGGATAACGTTTTCCTTTACACTTCCACTGATGATGAGTTTATTATGTGTTATACTTGTGTATATGTACGTATTTTTGTCAAGACTGATGACCGTTCGAATATTTATTTCCGGTAATAATTCAATTTTTTTTTATTACCAACAATTATTATGAAAAGCTAAGAGGTTAAGTCACTTCTACTAATTTAGCATCTTAGAGAGAAAATAAACAGCCCTATAGTTCTTTTCTATTCCTCATTTTTTATACGACTGGCAACCTCAGTCAAATGCCAAGACTGGATTAGATCGAGGAACAAAATGAATAAAAGGATGTAGAGGAAAAAGAGAGAGATTCCGAGCTTCGATTTTTACTATACTTATATGATTGCTCATCTTATGAACTCTTTCTTTTCCGCACCCTTATTCTGATTTACATATGTGTATGTATATGCACAAATATTTTATACTCTTCGACTCTTCTCTGTTGACTCGAGTCTCATCCTCAAACTCAGATTTCCTTTCAATTTACCTACCATTTCTATCATGTGTAAAGTCATCTTATTTGGAGGAGAGGAGACTCATCACAATGGTGATATTTAATGTGACGATGAAGTTCAGATTTGTCTGGGTTTCGATCTTCCCTCACCATATGCTGTATCATCATTCAAGAATTATATATTGTATATAGGCTAATCCATCTTACTAGGCATAATATAATTCAAACAATGAAGCGAGGATGACGATCACGCTTACTATCACTAGCATAATAACAATAACATTTTGCTGAATGGAGGACAATAATAATTTTCGATCACGTCGCATGATTTGACTGTATGCTGTGTTGTGCATTAAAAGGAATGTTAATATGTTAATGCTCTGTATTTTTCTATCGACTGCAATTCGTTAGTGAAAGGTGTAAGGATGATTATTAGAAATTAAAGAATTAGACGAAGGATAAATATAGGAGGATGAACCTGGGGACCAACTTTGTTTTATTTTTTATACATCTTCTTTCTTGAACCTCTTAATCAAAGAAAACATGATTAAAGATCATTAAATAGTATTAAATACACGAAGCGTGCAGAGTGGCAAATTGGTGAAATAAAACAGCAGGTAGAAACAAATGTCATGGGAAAAATAAAGTATGTATATAAATATACCCAATTTGACCCATCATTTTTTCAATGCAAATATGTAGTTTGTTCTAACCTATAGCGTTTTCATTCAATTTAACAAAACGAAGTAAAGCTTACATGCAAATAATAAAACTACCAGTAGGGAAAGAGAGTACAGAGAGGAATTTCATAGGTACGTATTTCATATTTGCTATTTGCAGTACATTGTATACGAATGTCGAATGACTGGAGACGTCAGTACGTTTACATATATTCGTTATTTATTCAGAAAATCAAAAAACAATAATATAAGGAAGAGTCTACCCATGCTACATACATATTACACACCCCGTGAGCGCCATAAAATATATTTTGTAAAAGCTAAACATTTATAGATTTTATGTTTTTGAAAAACCATGAAAAAACTCAAATAGTTTTCTCTCAAATTAAAACGTAACTAAAAATGGGTCAAAAATTTGAGACCACGAATTCCATAGTAGTCACCTCAGCATTTTGGAGTCAAAAGTACAAAATATTTTTTACGGCATAGTTTTTCAAAAACTAATTTTTGTTCCCCTAAACTTGTATTTTTTTAAAGCTATTATGTTACAACAGTACTAGCGTTTGAACATGCTGGTGGTTAGGTGAATGATCAATGGAATAAATGTGTACAACGAATTACCAATTTGGCAACTTTGAAATTTTCTGCGTCTAAAAATTTGTTGTTGATATTACAATTTGCAATCAAGCGTTTCGGCCCCGGCCAATAACATGTTTCTAAGTAAGTAAAGTCCATTCGCAATGTAGTGGGACGATTGCTTTTCCTATGATTTTCCATTTGTATGAACAAAATGGGCAAAGGTATATTTTTATAACGAAAGTATGTTTCATCAACTGCAACATATCCAATTTTTAGGTTTCTGCCACTTCCGGTACGCAATTGGTTAGGGGTCAAAGCATATAACTCGAAAAACCAGTAATCCACGATTTTTGATCACTTGTTTCGCAATTATAGTCAGTGCCTTGTAGATATTGCTGAGGTTGTTCGGTGTTTGTTTGACCTT
>JAQIVE010003313.1:0-17112 GCA_034698285.1 Sminthurinus bimaculatus | reverse complement strand
TGAATAAAGGACTCTTGCTTTAGTGTACTGAAACCATGTCTCCCTTGAGTGTCCACTATATCGAGCTTTGACTGTATGTATTTACTTGGTTGTGTAGACGAGGCGAGGGAGAGAGAGAGAGAGAAAAAACTAGAGGTAAATGGAAAAAAACACAAGGCTGGAAACATAGTAAATGAACAGTTTGTTTTCTGTAATTTAGTTATGCTCGTATACAAATTCTGACTTTTAAATACGGATGTACCATGAATCTAATTGCTGCTTACATACATACATCGATGATTTTTTAAAAAATGCAAGTTTATTTTTAAATTCAGAATTAGTCTACTGTCACCAACTTTCCTGGTGTAACTTTCTCCTTATATGTTGTTGTCTTGAGGCCTCTGTCAGAGAAAAGTTCGTTCATAAAAATACAATTTATACACAAACAGTTAAGTAAAGGGGCATTTAAAATTTAATGGCGTTATGAGATCAAAAAGGATCTAAAAATTTTACTCAAAAATTGTTCCCCTACCTGAAACTAACCACTTTTAATACAGTTTATGTGGTTTATGATGGACTCGACAGAAAAACTAAGGTCAGGACAACTAGACCAAAAGTGTTATTTTAATCCACGTCCACGCTTCTGTATAGGAGAATACGTTGTACAAATGCAAAACACAAAAGCGAATAGGAATATCCTAGACGTATTGGAAGGCAGACTCAAAATAGAGCCGTCGATAAAACCAAGGAAAGCAGAAAATATTCCATGCCGAGTGGAATATCTACATCTACATATAAGGTGTTTATCCCATAACCTACACGGGAAGTACAATGCCATTCTCGTACAATTATTCTAGCACGGCTCCTGTCTGCACATTATCGATATACCCATACACATATTTCTATGTACACCTAAAAAAGTTTCATCATTATAAAAATATAACCACGTTTACTATATAGCTTTGATCGTACGCACTACATACATGCAATGGAACTTATCAATATGTTGTCAAAACAGAGACATTCGAATGCAGTTATTGTATCTATGTTTGTATCCACGCTGGTGATAGGGTTTGAACAAGTTTATGCCTGAATTTTTATAGAAATACATGTCCAGTATCTTGTGCCTATTAGTCTTATTTAGTAAAAGTCATTTAAAATGTGGTGCTGGGAAACCCGTCATTAATGATGATGAGAAGGGCGAAAAACGAGCTCGCTTACGTGCAATACTTTGATGTTTATAATTTTTCTTTTATCTCATAACATGTTTAACCTCATGTTTTATCTTGTACATTGTTGTACGTTGACGTGTGTCTATTTGTTTACGTGTGTATGGGCATTTGTATGTATATATACATACGTGTGTATTTCAGAAAGTTCAACCTACGCAAAATTTCAGGAAGTAAGAACATAAAAGTAAATTCCCTGTGCAGTAGTATATGTACATATTGTACATTCCTTGGGACAAAAAATTACTTACCATCATGCTTACTTGATTCAATATTCTGAATATTAAACAATGTATATATGTATGTACTACACGAAAAAATTGGAAAGTGTAGCAAACACCATAAACCACAATACAATATTACATCTACACATATGTATCAACTGTGAAACGAACGTAAAATGAAGACAAATGCGGCAATTTAAAAAATAATATTCAACGACAAACCATTCAAAATCAAAACGAACAGCGTTCTTTGTTCATCACAAACTGCTTAAAAGTTATACAAAATACAACCATGAACTAAGAAGACAGACAGACATACATATTACATATACCTACATAATACATTTCTACAAAGCATGCATATTGCATACACATAAGACACGAAGGATAAATTCTCAAATCTCGAATTGGAAAAGGAGAACGAGCAAAGATGACAATTTTCACGTGAAGCATTTATGCCAACAAGTTATCTATATTCACAGTGAACTGTGCACACAGTTCACAAAGTACACTAGACAAAAGTTGAATCCAATTCAAAAGAGAGAGAGAGAGAGAAAGAAAGAAAGAGATTTCCATTATGTAAACCCGACTAAAATATTTGTAATATAATGTAGTTGTATTTGTAATATAATGTAAGATATAGTTTCTATATCTTACATTTACGTTATTTTGTGCGCTCATTAACTTGTTTCACCCACAGGGTTATAGTTTAATGTAGTTGTCACCTCTGTACAACCTTTGTACATTTTTTCACCAGTGTTATTACCGTCGTATTATCATGGATACATATTGTAAGTACAGATGAGACCAAATGGAGAATTCAATGAAACGATATACAACATAACTCGTTGTAATACGACGTACTCACGTTTGCTAACGTTTATGATGTATAAGTGTTTACATACATAAGTATAAACATTTAATAAACGTCATGTGTCGCTCTGTCTAACAAAAAGTAATTAGCATTATACGAAAAATATTTGTGCACGTATAATATATATAATATACAATTCGGAGGGTAGGTTCAAACAAACTTTGGTGAATTTTACCCTTAATCGGCCTTTGATCAACTTAATATATGTAATTATTGCTGTTATTTACATATATTGTTGTACGGTGCATACTACATTACATTGACTGAACAAAATAAACTAAAAAAATTCAACAGTGTGTTTAATGTTAAAACTTGTAAAATCCGTCTTTAAAAAACAGTCAATCCCAAACCGTCTTAGCCTTTCTAGGATACTGAAATAAAGTCTGGACTTTAAGGACTTCCACAATTTATTTCGTATTTCATTAGAATCCTCATTTTATTCATTACTTATCACAAGAGAATAGCTTGGGTCTTGGCGTGAAGAACGTTTGTTAACTCTTGGGTTTGATTCCAGATTTTGTCTAACTTTTGTACATGGAAAATAAAAATGAAAAAAGATTTAAAGGGAATTTATGTAACTGAATTTTGAAACTGCTACCATGTTATTTGAGAGTAACTATCCGCTTTGCATTATAATATGCTTACAATATATTAGATAGACACGGTCACATATGTGTATGAGCCTCTAGCAATAAAATATTTTACGCATACTATTAAAACCAGAAAAAAAAAACAGAGAGATAGATAGCGTGCATTAATAACAATAATAATACGAGTATCCCTGAACTTACACACGTACATTGCTACGAACTACAAACACAGTGTGTTCAAAAGTATCCATATGGCGTGGCGAGTTACATACAAGTTACATATCGACTTGACTAGTAACTCCAGTTTTAACTTTGCACGAAAGTAAATAGAGAGAAAGATTGCGGGCAACTTTTTTGCGAATCGGTTATTATTATTATCGCCATCATCATCATCATCCACATACCCCGAATACTATATACTACTATACATAGTTTCCACAGTCAAGGACTCTGCTATTAGATATACTAAGTTAGAACCCTGTTTTACATATATGTATGCGCGGAGGCATTGAAAGAGTGCATTGCTCACACGCGCCTTTTTCCCTCCCCATTCCTCTGTATTTACATCAGCATTACCCTCCCTCCCTACCTTTTCACATGCCTTTATTCAGCATATGCTGCATGCTGTACTATACACAACATAGATTGGATGACAACTCTCTTTTTATTATGAAAAAGCTTGTAAACACACAGGATTGCCTTTTCTTTTTCTCGCTGCCTTTGTAAATAAGGTGATTCATGTATAATAATAATAACAAGCATATGTACAAAAAAAGAATAATAATATCAGTGTATGTATAAGATACATATACACATATATATTATGTAGTACTCTGTAAAATACATCCGTACACAATACAAGGCAAGACATACACTATATACATAATAAAAGAATAAATTTTCACACATAAGTAAAATACACAGACAAAAATTACTGTATAGACAAATAGCCAGTTACCATGAACCACACAAGAGAGAGAGGGAGAGAGATGTACTAACAAATAGGCATAAAACCATGAGCCGAAAATGTTTACATTATGATATAATATTACAACAAAGAACTTTTTATAGCAGATTTCAAGTCCAAGACGAAAGAAAGAAAGAAATATAGTAAGAATAAGAAAACTAAACGAACAACGTCCATACAAAGAGACATAGAGAATAAGAGAAAAGCATATAGACATTATTGTTGCAAAAATATAGCCTCTGGAAATATAACCTTGAAAAGTTCATTACCTACCCTTAGATAGATTTTGCTGAATATATTATACTATGTACTCTCGTTTCCTACATATATATATGCTAGCTCAAGTTTTAAAGTATACGACTGCTACTCCTTGTACTCAAACTCTACTACAAGCTACAAGCCCTCTCGTCTCTTGTGGTATACAAAGATCTTGTAAACTATCTCTTGCATTCTTCTTGTATAATATATTGTAACGAGGATGTAAGTACATGCCTATATCATATACATACATACTGCGTCTCATCTCTCCTCCCTTTTACGTTTTAATCTAGTCTGACATACATACACTCACGTAATAGTTTAGTGAATGTATGTATAATATATATACATATTATGTTATCACACAACACACTATTCGCTTCATGCACGTTATCCTCGTGTACGAATAAAAAAGGTTCACACATACACACAAGATTATTTTCCGTTTTTACTCATATATTGTATATATGACGAAATCACAAAGAATTTTGTAGATGAGTAGCTTATTACGTTCAGCTTCTCTTTCAGACTAAAAGGCCGAGGATACAATCTGCGTTCACGTAGATATTTACTTTGTACGCTGCTTCCTTTCTATACTATCGAGTATTACTCCCCTTCCTACTTTAAGTTCCCAAGAACACGATTTGTATACAAACAAACATAAGACCATGAAATGTATGCTTTAAATCTACCCTACATTTTAAATCCATATGCGATTTTAACTACTTTAATTACACAATCGTATTAGAGTATGATATGTTTTTACTATGCATGACTTCAACATAATCCTCAATTTTTCTTCATGTACTGCATATCATAATTATACATATATCATCAAAGCAAGGGTACTATGGCTGACTACAAAAATCTACGTCATGTACCTTACTTAATACTCGTTTTACACAAAACTAAATCGAATAAAGTAATTGGTGAAATTTTATAATTTTAATGGTTTAAGTGAACAACCATGTCTCACAATATTTCAAAATATTATTCCTGGCATGAAATACAACTTGAGGTAAAAAGGTTCGTGCATTTATGGTCACTTCTTTATTTACTTTATATTTACTTACGATGATACTGATAATAATTACGATAAAGTCAATAATACATTGAAATTGTATAAACAGTAATATTAATAGAATTAGTATTACATGATACATTATTTTGTACACAGTTAATTTTAAGATAATGTTTGCTGTTCATATTATGTTACACCAAATGCATGAGAAAATACGAGTTCTTTAAATTGTGAAAAATTGTGAAAGACATATTACTTTATAAATAATAACATTATGATTGATTTTTCATTTTTTTAAATAAATTATAAATAAGTCAAATGCCTTATTTGTGAAAAGCGACAACGATTATCATATTGACTCTAATATAACAATCATAATCGTAAAATTACTATGAAGGATAAATAATAGTAATAGTGTAGCTATTACTATTTTGTAATCGTTATGTTAATAACGAAAAGTATAGGAATCATTACTCGTATAAATAGTTGTGATTTGTGAATTGCCGTACATGTATAAAAAATTTCATCACTACTTAAATTATCCTACTTCTGATAAAAGTCCTCTGTTTACGTTCTTACCATAAAACCGAGATTACTACACAAAGCTTTGGAAGTCATAATCTGTTTTGTAACAATCATTTGCGAGAAGTTCTAGTTGAACTAATCAATTGCCAATCAATATACTCGAGCTTTCAACCTCAGAAAGACACATGTGACTCATATTATGTACAAGTATATTGTTACCAATAACAGCTTGGTATACAACCTAGCTAAATCATAATGCAAGTACGTACACATAAGAGAGTAAAGACATGTATTGAAAATTACATGTCATTTGTAATTACTAAGAGCAATCACCTTTACAGCACTATGGGGATAAGAAGTTAAATTATATATATTTCAAAACAGTTGACGATACCGTGTCACATTTGAGCCGGACTATTTGAACCACTTGAAACGGAACTCAACGTCTCTTCTTTTGGTGTCTTAGGTTTCTTGTGCTCATGACCATGTCGATGCTTGTGCTTATGCTTATGCTTCTTCTTTTTCTCCTTCTTCTTCTTAGCCTAAACGGAAGAACAATAATATACAAATATTTTCTCAATTGCAATAACAAGACAGGAGATATTAAATTCAATATTGATATTAGGACTTAAGACACGGAATCCAGTTCCTGATGAAATAAATAAGCCTACATTTTAAATAATGTATTTCTGGATTCATTTTAATTTCATGAAAATGCCATGTATATTATATTTACAACTAAATCAAATATGGTTATAAATATTAAATACATATAAATCAAAACAAACCTTGCTGTGATGGTGATGATGTTTCTTTTGCGGTGGCTCGCTCGTAGTCGCTTCATCATCTTTCTCGCGTTCTCGTTTTCCTTCCTTTGGAACAACTTCAACTTCTTTGGACTCTGCTTTAGTAGCATCTCGATCTTTATCTTTGAACATGCCAGGCTCAAAAGATGTTGGTAAGTTGGTATCCATGGTTTCTGGTAATTCTCCAGAGTTATCAGAAGCCATAGATTCTCGTTTAGATGAAAGCACTTTGGCAGATACTGTCGTTGGCACCTCATTCATGTTGTCTCCAACAATTTCACCGTTTTCCTACATAAGATGTAACAAAATTCGAATGATAAAAAATGCAGATTTCTATAACTTACTTTCGAACTATCAGTCATATCGATAGCATCAGATAATTAGTAACCTTCAATACGGCCAGCATTAGATCGTACAATATGATTTTTTTCTCGTAAACCGAATAATAAGCGACATTATTTAGGCATTATGGAATCATTATCTTACATCATCCATTGGAACCAACTTTGACTTTCTACGAGAGCTGCTCTCAATCAAAGCCGCATCTTCTTTCAGCTGTTGTTCCTCATCCAGGAAAACAATAGGTTTACGAGTTCCAAACAACGTGTAGTATAAGTCAACTAAGCTGCATCTAACTCGAGCATCTATTTCACACTTGTAGCTATAAAATGGATATCACATTGAATTAAAACATTGTTCTCTGAATATTTATTGCTTATTAGTGGTGTTTGAAAAACTACCATAACAAAATTTAAAATAATGAACTTGATGTTTGAAATTGAAAATGTTATACTTTATACGAATAATGAACCACTAACTTGAAAAAATTCCAAAGCCTTATGGCAATCACTCGATGATGGAATGGCGACTTTACTTTTCTTCTATCTGACTGCGTAAAAAATAGAAAAAAAGAGCATATTATGATTAATTTTGGAAGGGGGCTGTAATACACACCAGTAGAAAATACCTTCTTTTGTCTTAATTATATAATTTATACTCAATACTCTTTTCTGCTATGAAGAACAATTCACATAGATAGTTTGTATGCAGTGAAAATTCTTCTTACTTGTTTTTGACTTAGTGAAGTCACAATCAATCGACACAAATCGGATCTCATTCTCGGGATCGGATCTTTTTCTATGATATCTAACAAGAACTCTGCGTCACTTAATATGCCATCAGTTTTGGTATAGTCTACAAGTGCTTCCAAAGCTGCTATCCTTACATCTGTAAGACCAGGAATTCCCCCCAAAAATAGTTCAAAATTAGAATTTTTCACAGTTTTGATTGAATATCTTTGAGACTATGTATCACGAAAAAGCAAACATGTAACAAGTTCTATACTCACCATAAAACTGATTAGATGTGGCATAACTCTTAAAAATTTCAACATTATTGGGGATATGACTAAATTTTTGAAGTTTTCTCAAGGCTCGTAAGCATTCAACGGTAACAGTAAATTTGTACGAATTTAACATTTTCTCAAGGTTTAGGCATCTTGTGATTTCATCCAGAATAGCACGAGTATCTTGCGATAAAGAGTCAGCGGTTATTTCCGAGCTATAAAAAAGTAATAAAATTGAAACATTTCCAGATAAAAATCTTTTAACAATAATACTTTAATTACTTATTAATAAGAAAAAAAAGAAAAGCCCAGATTTGGGGCCCTAAAATCCTCGTTAAGAGATGCAGTTATTGTATGCCCATTACTGGAGAACATTTAAAGTAAAAAGCGTTTTTAACGTTTACATGAATAGAATAATAAGCTACTTGTGAATATTATCGTTCAAAAAATTTAAAAAAAATACTGTTCGATCAAATAAAATCAAATATGTAGCCACATGTAGTCAAACGTAACCCTCCGAAGGTATGTTCATTTAATTTATGATTGATTTACATTGAAAACACTTTACGTTTGAGATTTTTTAGCGATAAGGTTTTTAAAACTGTCCTATCGAGACTATTTTCGTTCCAAAATCAACCTTTTCCTCAAAATTCACAATGTTTCTGGAATTGTTCAATAATAGGCTACATTATTATTAATATACAACAAATGTGTAAATTTACAATACTTACCCAACTTGAGAATACGATACAACAGGTGTTACAGTATTTCCAAGAGCTTGTATTAACGCTGCTCTATAATAATTGTCTGAAAGCCTATTTTTCATATTGTCATTATATTTGAATAAATCTAGCAAGAATTTCAAAACTTCTTGAGGACAAATTCCATGTGAATTACGTAGAGTCGCCATCGCCACAGGTATAGTCTAAAAGAGAATAATTAGCGTCGGTATAGCATACATTATTATACACTAATTATACACGACTTGCAATTGTAAGGTGAAACTTGACCATTTCATATAATATCATGATGAGATTCAATAATACGCAATAATATTCTGATTACGCTGCAAATAATTGCAGTATGTCATACCTTTTGAAGAAAATAATGTTGTAAATTTGAAAAATCATTAAATTTGACTATTTGGGGACATGAAAAAGATCCAAACAACTTCCTAAAAATACTAAGCATCGCAGGCGGACCAGACCAACTGGAGACCATTGAATTAGCGACCTGTTAAAAACATAAATTTAAAAAATACATGTACTTCAGATACATTTGTTTTGAAAAATAATGTCAGTTTGAATTTGACAAGATTAACTATTAGTGTACTAAATTATATCAGAACAGGTTGAATGAACACAATTTTTACATGTGAAAAGCAAATTACGCAAAATGTAAATATTACTGTACTAGATTATTATTGCTACTAATATGTACTCAGACTTACTTTAGCCAAACAATGACAAGCTTGACAACGAATTTTATAGTAGCTTTGTTCACTCTCAATTATGTCAGTTAGTGCCAAACGTGTTTGTGGTGTCGGATATCTAAAAACAGAGAACGAAGAATGCATTATCGCACCTACTTAATATGTATTTAAATACAATGTTCATGCCAATCAAAATCGATTGTACAATTTTCTACAATAATATATAATATACACCACCCAAATTCAATACATTAAAAAGTTGATAAGCCTGTCAAAAACATATAATACAAATAATATGTTAATGACTTACGACTCTAAAGCCCAAATCGCTTCTATTTGAGCTGTCACATCACGTTCATGTCTTAGTTGATATTGCCATTGAAAATCTGGTTGTCTGGTGTCAACAGCTCTTATCAATGTCATCTCAGGATCCAACCGAATCCATAAAACAGGCGAATCGGCACTAGAGTGTGAAAATTAAAGATAGGGAAGTACTTTATAGATTGTCATTATGTAATGCTACTACGCAGTAACTAGGTTCGGAATATATTGTGTTCTAATTAAATATCATTCTTCCAGAATGGAAACTTCATACGTCTAAGACTGTCAAAATGCTTTCAAATCAGCAAATTCATAAGTCAGAAGTTTATACTTTTCAAATTAGATAATATTAAAAGTTCGCATTTCTCATTTCTTTTGAATTTCAAAACTTTGTAATGCTAAAGTTTTTACTACCTTCGTAAACTAAAGCCGATATTATTATTCAGTGTTGTTCGGTTATGCAAGGACATGTATTATTTCCAGAGCTATTTTTCAAATAAAAAGTTCTAATTTCTCTACTTTGTTGGTATTGAAAACTTTAAATACAAAATGCATCATTTTTTCAATGGACGTACTTAACAAAAGAAAATTTTGAATTTTCATGCTTGGAAATTGATCAGATTTGAAAGCATTATGAAAACTTTTAATCTACTTTGATTTAAGAATAACGAAATTTTCATTCTAGGCGAACAACATCATATTTACATTTAAATGCAATTGTAACATTGTGCACAAACAGAAATTTGAATAATAAAAACGAAACATTACTCCATCGTTGTGAGATCCATGTCAACTTCTTCTCCAGTCCAAAGTGGAATTTTCTTTTTCTTTTGTCTTCGACTTTTTGAATGACAGACAATATCAGCTTTGGCATGAGTCCCTTCAATTTGTAGAACATGCTTAAACGTACCATCTAATTCCTGGAGAGCAACTGTCAATGGGCCAACATATCTACGTACTCCTAGCTGTTGAAGACACTCCTGTTTGAGTTCCAATTCTACAGTATTCCTATTAGCATAAATTAATACACATGAATAAATGTTTACTCCAAAGTTTATTCTGAAACAAAATATTTCAAATGTTTATTCAATAGCCACGCAACTGAGTTTCATAACGAACTGACTTTCATAAAGTTTAACATTTTATGCATTATACTATACCATGTTATATGATATGACTAATACATAGGGTTAATTGGTGAGGATTTTCCTACCATTATGTAGTACTTATTATCTATTTATTTTTTATCTTACCTTTTACGATTGAATATAAATGACATGTGGAATCTAACGTGCCCTCCTTGCCGAACCCATTGGTCCATAAATACTATCATATCTTTTCCAGTCACAGTGAAAATTGCTTTGGTAAAAGAGGACGTACTTATTAACATTGGATTGGTCGATGCTGCACCTGAGGGTAGCAAATAATTCAATGTGATGATTATAATTACAAGATATTTATTTATTAGTGTTACATATTAAGGGTCGGCCATGTTCTATACAACCCACCAAAGCAGATTCATGATTTCATAATATTGTGGACGTCGTCGTAGAAGTAGATTTCCTTTACGAATTATACATAATCTTACGAGACAATGGACATGTTTCAGAGTGTTATACAAAGCTATACGGTTGACCCTTATCTTTAGTATGGCATACCTTCAAATAAACACAAAGAACTTGGGTAAAATTGCAAGAAGAGATATTCATACCTGTTGCTCCCGGTGTTCCAGGATTGGGATGAATTATACCTTTATTGGTTTCTTGCATCTGGCTTATATAAATTGATGCTAGTGATAGCTGTTTATTTAATACCTATTTTCAAAGCAAAGAAAATACATTTTTAAATAAAAGTAATCCAAAAATAAAAAAATAATTTAACTAAACGTAGTATGTTATTACAGCTGATTCTACTTTGACGTCGTTTTACAAAATATTTATTTGTGTCGCTTGATTAGGCCTTTGTAGACTAATAAAGGAGACTCTAGCTAGGATTCTATTTCCTGCTTGTCTTTTAAGAGGTCGAAACATTACCTGCAATAAGAGTTGATTTCCAATTCTATGTTCAAGCATTCTTATAACAAGGTGAGCCTTCTTGGCATAGTATTCCATATATTCAGGGGAGATAGTTTGTGGATTCTGAAGAGAAAAATAATGACCTCCGTCTCCTCCGCTCTATATTAAGAAAAAATAATTCAGATATTCGGAACAGACATAATTTGATAGTACCAGTCATGACATTTGGATGCCATTGAAAGAAAAAATAAATGAATTACAGTACATGCAGTAAACTAACCTGACTGGATGGAGGTGGTCGTAAATTTGAACTGCTATTGCTATTACTATTTCCAGGGCCAAAACTTTTTGAGGTTGTTTTATTAGAATTTAATTCACTCACATCTAGAATGATGCCTCCATGTTCTTGCTCGTATTTTATGACATCTTGAAGTTCCTATATTCATAATATATATGTACAAATACGATTAGGATTTACTTAGGATTCAATGAGAAAAATATATTTTTTTGCTGTCAATGATAGTAAAGAGTGATAATATGAAGCTTTTTATTATATCTTTAAACGGGTATCTCTGTAACCGGTATGGTTCGCTATGTCGCACAATGACTTGTAAAGTTATTTTAAAAGACTTCAAAAACAAAAATTACATGGATTTATAGGTCGAACGAGCTGAACTCTTTTTGTTCCATATTACCATTACCTGCGCTGGTTATGTTACGATTTATTGTAATGTAAAGTAATGAAAACACTGAAAACCAAATTACCGAATGAATCCAATGGCGATAGTCATTATTGCCAAAAGCCCTCTTCAAATAAAGTCCGCACAAGTAATTGGATATACCCTTGGATAACCAAGCGTCAGATGAATGTTGCATTGAAATGTAGCACGAATAAAACTGTTCAGCTATGGATAAGGCTGAAAACCTTCTTGTAACATATGTTTGGTCTACGATAGCGGAAGTATGTAAGAGATTTGTACTGTGAAACAAAAAATACGGTATAATACAGTTATTAAAGCATAATAGATTAATAACGTAATCAATTGATTACATATTACGCTGAAAACATAAATCACAACATAACATTTAAAAAAATTGTCTTGTACATATGGATATGTACTTACTCTAATATGCACATAGAAGCGTATGAAGTCATTTCTTGATAAACTTGATTACAGTATACATTCTTCATGCAAGTATAAGGGAATCGAGTAGCTAAGGCCTCTTCATAGTATTCAAATACCTAAATACGTAAAAACCGAAACATAGAAATGGGAATTTTAACAGAGCATGAATTAATATTTTCATTTAATTTTCTTTTAAAAGTATTATAAATTGTTTTGTAAATCAAAACAAAAGGTACTACAAAGATCTCTACTTGTTTATGAAGCCCCTTCAAGTAGGACTTGAAGTAAACTTAGTTTTACAGCTACCTGTGTATTAAAAACGACACTCTATGTTTTATACCCTCTAAAAGATCAATTATTATTATCCTACTATTCGAATGCAGTTTTTGTACTCTCGTCAAAAGGAACATCCCAAGGTTGCCGTATAGAGCTCATATAATACGCTCAATTTAAAAAAATCAACTCAAAGGGGTTTCAGAGACAAATCTATGGAGTACCTTTATTTTTATAAAAATATATATAAATAATTCTTATTCAAACTGACGTAAAGTGCGTAATTTTTCAACTTTTATGTGTAATTTTTACCTCGTATAAGAATCTAGAAGTCCACCTTAATAAATTCATTAAACCAGGTAAGCAGAAATGAACAACTTCATGCATATTAGGATCAACGTAAATTTCAAATGGTCCAATAGCTACGCCAATATTCGGTGCTGCAGTCGGTACTGACAAGTAAAAGTGGTACGTCTTTTTTTGAGAGCCATCTGTACTTTCAACGATTTCAACAAGATCACCACAAGAAATTGCAGTCAAATTTTTATCTACTGTAAATTCTAATGTCCACGAACAAACTTCAGAATAGCTATCAATACAGGGAAACCATAGGCGGGAACTGTTCTCATAGCGAGTACTAAACATATGGGCCCGCTAAAGGAAACATAAAATACAAAAACTTATTACAACGTACACATACAAGTACAACAATATAACTTTTATTGCTATTACTTTTATATATAATATATTCAAAAGTAACCAGATTTTAATATTTTGAATTAATGTGTAGTATTTTGTTACCTCTGGTCCATTAGGATCTTCAGGCACCACAAAATGTAAACCACCGGCAGGATTTTCTAAAGTATATTCTATTGCTATTCTGAATGGGCGTCCTTCCACAATCATATGATGAGATTCCTTTGGTAAAGTAATAAATACTTCACCTAAAAGTTACAAAATCAATTGAATATTATAATATTTTTATATTAGATTGAAATACATATTGTGGGAAAGAAACAAGGGAAGAACAGAAGCTAAAACATTATCGTAATAAAATCAAAAAAAAACTTTTCGTTATACCTCCAGCAGCATCGGGATCATGTTCCAATACAGCATCACGATGATCGGGTGTAAATTGTTCTATGCTGTATTGATTATTCGGCATATCCTGAGGAGTTATTACTTGTGTCATATCATAATAATGAAATTGTGCATCACAAGTATCATTGATAGTGACTTTAAAAATCTTGCACTGTTTGGCATTGATTTTGATTCTCCGTAGGTTCTGTTTCTTTGGTATCAAAGTCATCTCCACATAGCCCTATACGAAGTTTTAATGTATCATTATAGATAGGGAAGCATTGAATACATTTTACATGATGCATAAAATGATTATTTGTGTTAAACTTAAATGTTATAAAACACCTTGTAAACTATGATATTATGAAAAAATAATAATAAATACTCGCATATTATGCAGGGACATACCATGACAGTCTTTTGTTGCAAACTGATACCCGTCAAACTGACTATTTGGTGAGTCAACTTGTACGGCCTGGATTCTTCCGGCGTTGCATATTTGTCAAACTTATTTGTCATCTTTTCAATCATTTTGATAAAGCGGTCGTAAGGGTCACGACATTAAATACAAGAATCAATAACAAGGTCTTCTATATATCTTCCTCTTCAACGTTTTGTCAATTCTAGTAGTAGTAGTTTGTCCATCAGACTGAAAGACTCAAAACGGTAGAGTTGTCCAACCGTTTTTGCAGGTGAATCGATGGAAAAAAAAGTTGGGGGTAATTAATCGTTATTTCATCTTCCCTACTTCATGTGAATAATCGCGTAATCAAGTAATAATCAACATCTGAAATATCACTGAAATATATAATAAATGTAGGAAAGTCAATCTTTTTAGAATTATTTCAACACGAGTGTGTAATGTGTAATCTACTACTTTACATTCAGATTTCAGATACTTACATCAATACAAAGATGTTTGAAAAACATTAATAAACAGAGATACTGCACACATAATAATATTATGCATACCTTGACTTTAACGAGTCAAACATCAAACAGCCAAAAGTAAATAGATACATATTTAATAAAAATTAAAAATGCTACAAGTACAAATTTGAAATATTTACATCATCTAAAAGTAAGAAAGTAAGCTTACCTGTAAATAGTACATTACGTTTAAAAAACACCGACAACAACAACAACACTTTGAGTCTTTGAAATTAAATATCTTCAAGTTTAATCTTGACGAGACGTGTCTTGCGTTTCTCGTCTATAAAGTCTAAAATCCAAAAAAAAACAACATCAAAAACTGCTATTTTAAATCGGCATTTTCGCACTTTTTGAATGAGAGAGTTAGATGCCCCTCGACAGAAAGCAGTGAAGTATTGTTTTTTACTATTTGTATGATTTTTCAATGGTATAAAATAAGTATCTAGAGATAGATTCAATTTTTGAATGAGTCAATCTATCTAGTTTCCATTACCTCCATAAGTAAATAATATATCATACATAGCAACATTTGCGACGGATTACAATTAAGTATATAATCTCGATTTATATTTAAACTAGTTTGATACCAAAATAGAGGGATAAGCGAGTAGTGTGAGCTATATTAAGTTTGTATGTTTGTGTTTTTTGTGTCTCCTGGAGATTATACAATACACGCATATACATAAGAAATAAGAACATAAAGATAAAGAGGATAGTGATTCATACTATATTAGTGAAATGTGTAAAGTGTAAAAATTTATTAGAAATGTAAAAAAAAGTTCAGAATGTTCCTCAAAAATGAAAAAATAATCCTGCTTTTGCCTTTGGTTGTTGTGATTTTAAAGTAATAAAAACACTAATAATTACTATGAATTAAAGTATTATAAAAGCCTACTTATATTTTAACTTTATTAAAGCCTTACATTATTATTATACAATGTAATAAAAACAATAAAAAGTCAATTTATTTTTATTTTGTTGTTCACTTTATATAGAAAAGATGGAAATAAATCTAACCAAAATCGACGAGCAGAGTTTTAAACGTTTATTTAGTACCATTGTTTGGGGGAAATAGTTTTGTAAAAATATAACATAGTGTTTGGAAAGATAAAGAATATTATAAGTAATTGTTGTTTTTTAAAAATCTGTTTGTCAGTTGATCAAAAGGCAGCTTTTGTACTTGTGCGTGTGTGTATAATCTGTGTGCCTGGAGGAGGTGGAGGAGATAGAAGGAGGAAGAGAAATATATAAAAGAAGAAGAAGGAAAGATTCGTGTGCCAATGTAGATAATATTTTCATTTTTGGAATATATACTTATAATGGCAGAGGAAGAGACTCCTACATCTCATCATCGTTTGTCATCATCAAATACCGAAAGTCATAATAATGGTAGTAAAGACAATGGACATGAAAAGCATCACAATAAAAGTTTTTTCCTAAACTCCAAGAGATCTAGTTGGCGGGAGAAGACGTCGTTTAATAACAGTGTTAGTCAACAAAATGGCAATAATGGAGACAACAATTACAATGACTTTGGAACGTCTGTTGATAGTGACTCCTCACAACAACAACAATATCGGGACTCTAGAGATTTGGGTAGCGGAGGAGGAGGAGGTAGTAGCGTTGGACAAAGAGGTGTGGAGACTGGAAGCATGAAGGAATCAAAAACCTTTGCCTTTGGCTTAAAAAATTTTACCGATACCAACAATGATACAGGTAAGGTCATCAAATGTTTTGCATTCGTATTAACATTACATCTATTATAGTGCAACAGTAGTTATTGTAGTAATGTTTCATGGAAACGTAAATTAATTAGCACAGCTTGAGGGTTATATTATTTATTATATATACATACTTGATATGCACATACATATCATGTAGGTCACTATTTACATTCCGAAGCTCCTATAAGTTCACAATGGTTATGTTTTTTGTGACGACAACATCAGGCAACAGGACGAACCTCGTCAAACAAACATATAATATATTATAATAATAATAATCATAATACATTATGTACTTGTACAATAATATTCATATACATATAGAATAACAATCGTGTGTAGGTACAATTACTTATATATATATATATATATATATATATATAAGATGC